>PVKC010002162.1:0-45129 GCA_004027635.1 Crocidura indochinensis | reverse complement strand
GACAGAACTATATAAGAAAAAAACTTCTAATCCCATCAAAAAATGGGGAAAAGAAATGAACAGACATTTTGATAAAAAAAGAAATACAAATGGCTAAAAGGCACATGAAAAAATGCTCCTCATCATTAATCATCAGGGAGATGCAAATCAAAACAACGATGAGATACCACTTCACACCACAGAGATTGGCTCACATCACGCAGAATGAGAATAATCAGTGTTGGCGGGGATGTGGAGAGAAAGGAACTCTTATCCACTGCTGGTGGGAATGCCGTCTAGTTCAACCACTTTGGAAAGCAATATGGAGATTCCTCCAAAATCTGGAAATTGAGCTCCCATTCGACCCAGCTATTCCACTTCTAGGGATATATCCTAAGAACACAAGAATACAATACAAAAACCCCTTCCTCACACCTACATTTATTGCAGCACTATTCATAATAGCCAGGCTTTGAAAACAACCAAGATGCCCTTCAACAGACGAGTGGCTAAAGAAACTGTGGTACATATACACAATGGAATATTATGCAGCTGTCAGGAGAGATGAAGTCATGAAATTTTCCTATACATGGATGTACATGGAATCTATTATGCTGAGTGAAATAAGTCAGAGGGAGAGAGATAGATGCAGAATAATCTCACACATCCATTGGTTTTAAGGAAAATATAAGTCATTTTTGTAACATTCCTCAGTATGAGGGAGCTGAAAAGCCTGTATAGGGTACAGGTGGGTGTGGGTTGGGAGGGAGGGAGTTTTGGGGTACTGGTGGCGGGAAAGTTGCATTAGTGAAGGGGGTGTTTATAAAAGAAGTTAAAGAAAAAATCAAAAGAAAATGAAAAGAAAAAAACAATAAGGCCTCCCAATTCTCATCACAGGCTGTGTTCTTTACACTGACTGTATAGAATGAGGAGGTACAGTAAATGCACCCCATATACACCTCAACCCAGACCCTTGCCGGGTCTGTATTGTGAATCTGGGGACAAAAAAAAAAGAAACAACTGTATATAAGCAAATTTGTTGGCTATGGTCTTTAAATAAAGTAAATTAGAATAATAATGTGAGGAACAAATAAATATTGCTCCATGTTTCTAAAATTATGTAGGACTAATTTTAATTTTCCCATGCATATATAACAGAAACAAAGATTGTACTTGTTCATTTTGTTTTGTGCCAATGTGTGTGAAGTGAGATGGTATGTCAGTGTTGTTTTGATTTAAATCTCCTTGATGGTTAGTGATTTGGAGCATTTTTTTCATGTGACATTTGTACATCTGTATTTCTTATTTGAAGAAATGGCTGTTAATCTCTTCTTTGCATTTTTGTATTGGGCTAGATGTTTTTTTTTTAATTTATTTATTTTGAGCAAAGCAGGTTACATATCTTTCACGGTAATATTTTAAGTACATATTAATATTGAATCAGGGGAATTACCACCGCCAAAGTTGTCCTCCCCTCACCCCTAATTTTAGCATGTAAAGAAAGCTCTTGTTGACAATAATATTTTAGGTACATGATAACTTAATATCAGGGGGATTCCCTTCACTGAATTGCTCTCCCTACACCTCTGTTCCCATCCTAACTTCCATATCCACCTCCCTCAGCCCCAGGCCTACAAGACTACGTGGTCTCCTCTTTGCCTTGGGCTAGATGTTTTTATGTTAAGTTCTACCAGTGTCTTCTTTATCTTAGATATTAACACTTTGGGACATTGAGTGAAAAGTGTCTCCTATTTCATGGGTTGTCTTTGTATTCTAGTCACTGTTTCTTTTGAGGTATAGAAGTTTCTTTTTTTTTTGATATAATAGAATTTTTATTTCTTTTATTTTAATTTTTTATATACTTTTTTATTTTGATCATAGTGGCTTACATATCTTTCACATTAGTATGCTAGGTATATATTAACATTGAATCATGGGTATACCCACAACCAAATTTGTCTTCCCCCCTTCCCTGTTCCCTTTCTGCAACTCATATCCCCCATAATCCCCCCCAGGCTGCTAGAGTAAGTAAGTGGTCCCCTCTTTGTCCAGCTTACTATCAGTGATCATAAGAAGTTTCTTAACATAATCTATTGATTTGTCTTTTTTTATATTTTATTTAAACACCTTGATTATTACATACATGATTGTATTTGGGTTTCAGTCATGCAAAGAACACCACCCATCACCAATGCAACGTTCCCATGACCATTGTCCCAAATATCCCTCCTCCCACCCAAACCCCGCCTGTACTATAGACAGGCTCTCCATTTCCCTCATACATTCTCATTATTAGGACAGTTCAAAATGTAGTTATTTATCTAACTGAATTCTTCACTCTTTGTGGTGAGCTTCATGAGGTGAACTGGAAGTTCCAGCTCTTTCCTCTTTTATGTCTAAAAATTATTATTGCAAGAATGTCATTCATTTTTCTTGAAACCCATAGATGAGTGATACCATTCTGCGATTTTCTCTCTTTCTCTGACTTATTTCACTCAGCATAATAGATTCCATGTACATCCATGTATAGGAAAATTTCATGACTTCATCTCTCCTGACAGTTGCATAGTATTCCATTGTGTATATGTTCCATGGTTTCTTTAGCCATTCGTCTGTTGAAGGGCATAGTGGTTGTTTCCAGAGTCTTGCTATGGTAAATAGTGATGAGATGAATATAGGTGCAAGGAAGGGGTCTATGTATTGTATTGTTGTGTTCCTAGAGTGTATTCCTAGGAGTGGTATAGATGGATCGTAAGGGAGCTTGATTTCCAGCTTCTGGAGGAAACTCCATATCGCTTTCCATAAAGTTTGAACTACACAGCATTCCCACCAGCTGTGGATAAGTGTTCCTTTCTCTCCACATCCCCGCCAACACTGTTTGTTCTCATTCCCTGTGATGTGTGCCATTCTCTGTGGTGTGAGGTGCTACCTCATAGTTGTCTTAATTTGCATCTCCCTGATGATTAGTGATGTGGAGCATTTTTTCATGTGTCTTTTCTCCATTTGTATTTCTTCTTTGTCCATTTCTTCTCCCATTTTTTGATGGGATTAGATGCTTTTTTCTTGTAAAGTTCTGTCAGAGCCTTGTATATTTTGGAGATTAGCCCCTTATCTGATGGTTATTGGGTGAATAGTTTCTTCCACTCAGTGGGTGGCTCTTGTATCCTGGGCGCTATTTCCTTTGAGGTGCAGAAGCTTCTCAGCTTAATATACTCCCATCTGTTAATCTCTGCTTTCACCTGCTTGGAGAGTGCATTTTCCTCCTTGAATATGCTTGTAGTCTCAATGTCCTAGAGTGTTTTGCCTACATGTTGTTCTATATATCTTATGGTTTCAGGTCTAATATCAAGGTCTTTCACCCATTTGGATTTTATCTTCGTACATGATATTAGCTGGGGGTCTAAGTTCAGTTTTTTTGCAAGTGACTAGCCAGTTGTGCCAACACCACTTGTTAAAGAGGCTTTCTTTGCTCCATTTAGGATTTCTTGCTCCTTTATCAAAAATTAGGTGACTGTATGTCTGGGGAACATTTTCTGAGTATTCTAGCCTATTCCACTAATCTGAGGGCCTGTCCTTATTCTAATACCATGCTGTTTTGATAACTATTGCTTTGTAGTAAAGTTTAAGTTGGGGAAAGTAATTCCTCCCATGTTCTTTATCCCAATGATTGCTTTCACTATTCTAGGGTGTTTATTGTTCCAAATGAATTTCAAAAGTGCCTGATCCTCTTCTTTGAAGAATGTCGTGGGGATCTTTAGAGGGATCGCATTAAATCTGTATAATGCCTGGGGTAGTATTGCCATTTCGATGATGTTAATCCTGCCCATCAATGAGCAGGGTATGTGTTTCCATTTCCGCATATTCTCTCTTATTTCCTGGAGCAGAGTTTTATAGTTTTCTTTGTATAGGTCCTTCACATTTTTAGTCAAGTTGATTCCACGATATTTGAGTTTGTGTGGCACTATTGTGAATGGGGTTGTTTTTTTTTTTAATGTCCATTTCTTCCTTATTACTGTTGGTAATAAATGGTATAAAATGCCATTGATATTTGTGTGTTAATTTTGTAGCCTGCCACCTTGCTATATGAGACTATTGTTTCTAGGAGCTTTTTGGTAGAGTCTTTAGGGTTTTCTAAGTAGAGTTATCATGTCATCTGCAAAAAGCGAGAGTTTGACTTCTTCCTTTCCTATCTGAATTCCCTTGATTTCTTTTTCTTGCTTAATTGCTAGAGAGAGTACTTCCAGTGCTATGTTGAATAGGAGTGGTGAGAGAGGACAGCCTTGTCTTGTACCAGAATTAAGAGGGAAGGCATTTAGTTTTTCTCCATTGAGGATGATATTTGCCACTGACTTGTGGTAGATGGCCTTAACTAGATTGAGAAAGGTTCCTTCTATTCCCATCTTGCTGAGAGTTTTGATCAAGTATGGTGTTGAACCTTATCAAATGCTTTCTCTGCATCTATTGATATGATCATGTGGTTTTTATTTTTCTTGTTGTTGATGTTGTGTATTATGTTGATATATTTACAGATGTTAAACCAGCCTTGCATTCCTGGGATGAAACGTACTTGATCGTAGTGGATTATCTTCCTAATGAGGCTTTGAATCCTATTTGCCAGGATTTTGTTGAGGATCTTTGCATCTGCATTCATCAGCGATATTGGTCTGTAATTTTCTTTTTTTGCATCTCTGTCTGGTTTAGGTACCAAGGTGATGTTGGCTTCATAAAAGGTATTTGGATATGTTTCCGTTTTTTCGATTTCATGAAAGAGTCTTTCCAGGATTGGTAGTAGTTCCTCTTGGAAAGTTTGAAAGAATTCATTAGTGAATCCATCTGGGCCTGGGCATTTGTTTTTGGGCAGACATTTGATTACCTTTTTAATTTCATCAATAGTGATGGGGGTGTTTAGATATGCTACATTCTCTTCCTTCCACTGTGGAAGATGATAAAAGTCCAAAAATTTATCCATTTCGTCTATGTTCTCATTTTTAATGGTGTAGAGCTTTTCAAAGTAGTTTCTGATTACCCTTTGAATCTCTGCCATATCAGTAGTGATCTCTCCTTTTTTTTTATTCCTGATACAAGTTATCAAGTTTCTCTCTCTCTTTCTTTGTTAGTTTTGCCAGTGGTCTATCAATCTTGCCTACTTTTTCAAAGAACCAACTTCTGCTTTCATTGATCTTTCGGGTTTTTTGGGTTTCCACTTCATTGATTTGTTTCCACTTGCTTAGTAAGGAGCATTTTATCCTCAAAGATGCCTTTGTCTTCTATATTATGAAACTCTTCCTATCTTCCACTTTATGGTTTCAGGTCTGATCAAGGTTTATAATCCATTCTTATTTGACTTTTGTGCATGGTGTTTAAAAAAAAGGACAGAGTTCACTTTTTTTGCATGATTTTTGACATTTTCCTAGAACTACTTGTTGAAGAGCCTTTACTTGCTCCACTTCATAATCCTTGTCTGCTTATCAAAAAATAATTGAGCATGCACCTGAATATCAACCTCAGGATATTAAGTCTATAACAATATCTAAGTGTCTGTCTTCATTCCAGTACTGTGATGTATTAATGGATACTCTTTTAGAGTATAATTTGAAGTTGGGGAAAGTTATATTTGCCATCTTCTTTTACTCAAGGATTACTTTTGCTACTTATCAAGTTTATTGTTCCATATGAATCATAAAAAGAAGAAAAGTAGGAGTACTCTTGCAGATGCAGGGACAAAGGAACTCTCATTCACCACTGAGGGAATATTACTTTGAATATTACCCCCAAAAAGAAAAAGAACTAGTAATTGAGCTTTCATATGACTAGAAATACCATTTCTAGAAATATATTCTGGGAACCCAAAATCACAATCCAGAGAACTCTTCCTCACTCCTACATTCCTTTTATCATTATTCACAAAAGACAGTATCTGGAAATAACCCAAGCTCCAGATAATAAAAAGATAAGTGTATAGAGTCTGTACATCTACACAATGGAAAACTAAGTAGCTTTTAGGAAAAATTAAGTCATGAAATTTGCTGTAAATGAATGGCTATGAAAGTATTGTGCTGAACAAAATGCATTAAAAAGTTTGAGGGAGAGTGATAGAAATGGAATTATCAGACTCATGTGGAATATAAAAAAATTAGTATAGTGATAATATCCAAAGATAATATCCAAAGATAATATCCAAAGATAGAAGGGCAAGGAGGACCAGACCATGGCAGGAATCTTGCAAAACATAGCAGGAAAACGCAGTTAGGGCAGAGAATGGAGCACCATTACAATGACAGTAGGCAACGATAGCTCTAGACAAAAAAATAGGGACTGAAAGAGAAAAATTACATGCAGTATACCCCTTCTCTAACATTTTTGCATACCATAGTGTCTAAAAATGTAGAAAAATATTTGCCACATATGGTGGCAAGGAAGAGGATAGGAGAAAACAGAAAACAATGATGTTAGGAAACATGCATTGGTGAAGGAATGGGTGTTGGTCATTGTACTACTGAAAGTCAATCATGAACAACGTTGTAAATGTATCTCATAGTGATTCAAGTAAAAATTTGTTTATTAAAAAATTTTAAAGATTCGGACTTCAAGGGAAACTTCTTCTGCCTCTGCCTGTCTGTCAACGAGAGCCAGCATCAGACCGCAAACTCTTCACTTTGCTTCTCGGCCATGCACACTTTCTAAACATTGAACCCCACCACAGCATGCTAGAAAAACAACACTACAAGTGTTACAATGGGAAAACCTCACAGGCAAGTACCATGCAGAGAAAATGAAGAAGAAAGCTCGGATGATCTAATAAATTCTAAATGCCTGATTAACCTCTCAGATAAGGAACTTAAAATAGCAATATGGAAGATGTTTGAAGAACTCAAAGAAAGCATAGATCAATCTGAACATAACACAAAGACAGAAATCAGAAAACTGAAAACTGAAACAACAGATCTGAAAAACACAGTAGCTCAACTGAAAACCTCAATGAATGGCCTGGCCAGCAGGCATCAGCAGCTGAGCAGAGAATTAGAGTACTGGAAGATGTGATGCAGAAAAACTCAACACAACAGAAGAAAGTGGAAAAGAACCTTAAGACAAATTAACAGGCAATGGAAAAAGTACTCAAGTAATGTGAACAGATGAAAATAGAAATCTTTGATAAACCCAAAAGAAACAGCATAAGAATAATTAGAGTCCCAGAGACCCAGGTAGGAGATCTCCAATAAGAATCAACTGTCAAAGACATCATCAAAGAGATACTCCCAGAGTTAAAGACTACATGCAACCAAATCCTACATGTCCGAAGAGTACCAGCTAAAAGAGACCCAAAGAAAAATACCCCAAGACACATCCTCGTTACAATGACAAATCCCATAGAGATAGAATACTGAATGCAGCAAGATCAAAAAGGGAAATTATATTCAAAGGAGCATCCCTAAAACTTAACGCAGACATGTCACAAGAAACTCTCAAGGCCAGAAGACAGTGGTGGGGTATTGTGACAAGACTGAATGAAATGAATGCCTCACCAAGAATACTGTACCCAGAACGACTCATGTTCAGGCTTGAAGGAAGAATACAAAGATTTATGGATAAACAACAACTCAAAAACTTCCCAGATGATAAACCAGCCTTAAAGGAAAAACTGACAGGTCTACTCTAAGATAAGAGTGAACAACGAACACACCAAACTTATCTACAAAGATGACATTAAATCCTATGACAATCATCTCCCTCAATGTCAATTGACTAAACTCACCAATTAAAAGACACAAAGTGGCGAAATGGTCAAAAAAGATGAATCCAACCTTCTGGTGCCTACAAGAAACACATCTGAATAGTCAGAACAAACATAGACTTAAAATCAAAGGCTGGAGGAAAATCGTCCAAGCAAACAACACCCTCAAGAAAACTGGGGTGGCCATACTAAGATCTGATGACACCAAATTTATACTCAGAAAAGTGGTAAGGTACAAAGATGGACACTATGTTCTAATCAAGGGATATGTGCAACAGGAAGAAACCAGACTAATAAACATATATGCACCCAATGAGAGACCAGCAAATTATCTAATATAATTACTGACAAATCTGAAAGAAGAAATCGATCATAACACAATAATTGTGGGATACCTCAACAAGGCCCTATCAACACTTGGTAGGTCAACGAGACTGAAACCCAACAAAACATACTAGCCCTGAAATGAGTAATGGAAGAAAGAGGTCTAGTAGGTATATATAGAACACTCCATCCCAAAAAACCTGGATACGCATTCTTCTCCAATGTACATGGGTCATTCTCCAGGATAGACTACCTGCTGACACATAAAACATACATCCATAAAATCAAGAGAATAGAAATCTTGCTGGCTACCTATGCTGACCATAAGGCTCTGAAATTAGATGTGAACTACAAAGCCACACAGAAGAAAAATTTTAATAATTGGAAATTAAACACCCTGCTATTGAACAACCAGTGGGTCTGAGATGAAATCAAAGAGGAAATCAAAACTTTCCTAGAAACAAATGATAATGAAGACAAAAACTGCCAGAATCTATGGGGCACAGCAAAAGTGGTCCTGAGAGGAAAATTTATATCTCTACAAGCACACATCAGGAAGGAAAAAGGGACAGACCTGAATAACTTCATGATGCAGCTCAAAAAATTAGAAAATGACCAACAAGGGGGTCAGGCAGTGGCGCTGGAGGTAAGATGCCTGCCTTACCTGCGCTAGCCTTGGACGGACCTCGGTTCGATCCCCCGGTACCCATATGGTCCTCCAGGCCAGGGGAAACTTCTGAGCGCATAGCCAGGAGTAACCCCTGAGCGTAACTGGGTGTGGACCAAAAACCAAAAAAAAAAAAAAAAAAAAAAAAAAAAAAAAAAAAAAAAAAAAAAAAAAAAAAAAAGGAAGAAAATGACCAACAAAAGGAATCAAAAAAGGGAGACAGAAGGAAA
This sequence comes from Crocidura indochinensis, assembly GCA_004027635.1. Classification (NCBI taxonomy): domain Eukaryota; kingdom Metazoa; phylum Chordata; class Mammalia; order Eulipotyphla; family Soricidae; genus Crocidura; species Crocidura indochinensis. The sequence goes on along the minus strand of PVKC010002162.1, from coordinate 36,197 downwards.
TAACAGAGCTGAAAGCAGAACTCAATGAAGTGGAAAACCAAAAAACAATCCGAAAGATCAAGGAAAGCAAAATTTGGTTCTTTGAAAAAATAAACAAGATTGATAGGCCATTGTCAAAACTCACAAAGAAAGAGAAATCTGATAACCCGTATTAGAAATGAAAAGGGGGAGATCACAGCAGATACTGTAGAGATCCAAAGGGTAATCAGAGACTACTTTGAGAAACTTTATACTACTAAACATGAGAACCTAGAAGAAATGGAAAAATTCTTGGACACTTATAATCTCCCACATTTAAGTAAGGAGGATGTAGAATATCTAAACACCCCATCACCACTGAGGATATAGAAATTGTAGTCAAACATCTGCCCAAAAATAAAAGCCCAGGCCCAGATAGATTTCCTAATGAATTTTTTCAAATCTTTCAAGAGGAGCTACTACCAATCCTAGTCAGGCTCTTCCAGGAAATAGAAAAAATGAGAACACTCCCAAACAGCTCTTATGAAGCCAACATCACCTTGATACCAAAACCGGACAGAGATGCTGTCAAAAAACAAAATTACAGACCAATATCCCTGATGAACAATGATGCAAAGATCTTCAGCAAAATCCTGGCAAATAGGATCCAATGTATCATCAACAAGATCATACACTACGACCAAGTAAGATTCATCCCAGGAATGCAAGGATAGTTTAACATCCGAAAATCTATCAACATGATACACAACATCAACAACGAGAAAACATAAAAATTACATGATAATATCAATAGACGCAGAGAAAGCATTTGATAAGATTCAACACCCATTCTTGATCGAAACTCTCAGCAAGATGGGAATGAAAGGAACATTTCTCAATCTAGTTGAGGCCATCTACCACAAGCCAATGGCAAATATCATCCTCAATGGAGAAAAACCAAAAGCCTTTTCTTCTAAATTCTGGTGCAAGATAAGGCTGTCCTCTCTTACCACTCCTCTTCAACATAGTACTGGAAGTTCTTGCTATAGAGGTCAGGCAAGAAAAGTATATGAAGGGAATCCTGATAGGAAAGGAAGAAGTCAAGCTCTTGCTGTTTGCGGAATACATGATACTCTACTTAAAAAAACCTTAAAGACTCTACCAAAATAGTCTTACAATAGACTCATATAGTAAGGTGGCAGTCTTCAAAATTAACACACAGAAATCAATGACCTTTTTATACACCAATAATGATAGGGAAGAGAAGGAAGTCAAGAAGGCAATCCCATTCACAATACTGCCACAAAAACTCAAATATCTTGTAGTCAACTTGACCAACGAGGTGAAGGACCTATACAAAGAAAACCATACAGCCTTGCTCCCAGATAAGAGAGGACACACAGAAATAGATACACATACCCTGCTCATGGATTGGCAGGATTAACATCATTAAAATGGCAATACTCCTGGAAGCATTATACAGATTTAATGTGATCCCTAAAAGATACTCATGACATTCTGCAAAGTAGTGGATCAAAAACTTATGAAGTTTATCTGGAAATATAAACACGCTCGAATAGCTAAAGCACTCCTAGGGAAAAGGAAAATGGGAGGCATTACTTTCCCCAACTTTGTACTGTACTACAAAGCAATAGTTATCAAAACAGCATGGTATTGGTATAAAGACAGACCTTCAGATCTGTGGAATAGGCTTGAGTTCTCAGACATTCTCCCCCAGACATATATATAAATTTTTGACAAAGGAGCAAGGAATCCTAAGTGGAGCAGGGAAAATCTCTTCAACAGGTGGTCCTGGCAGACCTGGTTAGCCACTTGCAAAAAAGCGACCATAGACCCCCAGTTAACATCACATAAGAAGGTAAAATCCAAATGGATTAAAGACCTTGATATCAGACCTGATAACATAAGGTATATAGATCAACACATCAGTAAAACACTCCATGACATTGAGACTAAAGGCTTCTTCAAGGAGGAAATGGCACTTTCCAAACAAGTGTAAGCAGAGATCAACAGATGGGAATACATTAAACTGAGAAGCTTCTGCACCTCAAAAGAAATAGTGCCCAGGATACAAGAGTCGCCCACCTTGTGGGAGATACTATTCACCCAACACCCATCAGATAACGGGCTAATATCCAAAATATGCAGGGCGCTGACAGAACTTTACAATACAAACACATCTAATCCCATCAAAAATTGGGGCGAAGAAATGAACAGAGACTTTGATAAAAAACAAATACAAATGACCAAAAGGCACATGAAAAAATGCTCCTCGTCACTAATAATCAGGGAGATGCAAATCAAAACAAATATGAGATACCACCTCACACCACAGAGATTGGTGCACATTACAAAGAATCAGAATAATCAGTGCTGGCGGGGATGTGGAGAGAAAGGAACTCTTATCCACTGCTGATGGGAATGCCATCTAGTCCAACCTCTATGGAAAACCATATGGAGATTCCTCTAAAATCTGGAAATGGAGCTCCCATTCGACCCAGCTATTCCACTCCTAGGGATATACCCTAAAAACACAAGAATTCTATACAAAAACCCCTTCCTCACACCTATATTTATTGCAGCACTATTCACAATAGCTAGGCTCTGGAAACAACCAAGATGCCTTTCAACGACGAATAGCTAAAGAAACTGTGGTACATATACACAATGGAATATTATGCAACCATCAGGAGAGTTGAAGTCATGAAATTTTCCTATACATGGATGTACATGGAATCTACCATGCTGAGTGAAATAAGTCAGAGGGAGAGAGAGACACACAGAGTAGTCTCACTCATCTATGGATTTTAAGGAAAATAAAAGTCATTTTTCAATAATCCTCAGAGACAATGAGAGGAAGGCTGAAACTTCCAGCTCACTTCATGAAGCTCACCACATAGAGTGGTGAGTGCTGTTATATAAATAACTACACTGAGAACTACCATAATCATGTGAATGAATGAGGGAACTGGAAAGCCTCTCTGGAGTACAGGTGGGGATAGGTGGGAGGGAGGGAGACTTGGGACATTAGTGATGGGAATGTTGCACTGGTGAAGGGGGTGTTCTTTACATGACTGAAACCTAATTACAAACATATGTAATAAAAATGTTTAAATAAAGAAAAAAATTAAAAGAAATTTAAAGATACAATGAGCATGAACACATTTTAAAAGCTTCTACATCATAGACATTATAGGAATTAAAAAATAAAAATGAAATTCACAGTGAGATATAAATATGCATACTTAAAATAGTTGAACTATTAAATCAAGCTTTGTCAATTAATGGTTAAATTAAAGGATATCTAGAACTGTAGCACAGTATTGATAGCAGGATAAATGATCCTGGACTCTTTCAAAAGCAGTTTTAATATTAGTCTTCCAAAAATAACTTACTCTTGCAATTTACTTAAAGAATATAAAACTTACACAATATATTACCCAAAATAACACAATAATTGGGTTCATAATATTACACTCTGGATGCATACATATCTTTAAAAATTGGTTCACTTTGAAGTTTTATTTCTATAGACAAATACTGCATAGTTGCCACTTTCTTTAAAGCCTCTATGTTCTGCTTCTTTTTTTATTTAAATTATTTTTATTTTGACCAAAGTGGATTACAGATCTTTCACAGTAATCTTTTAGGTATATAGTGACATTGAGTCAGGGGCATTCCCACCACTAGTATTGTCCTCCCTCCACCAATGTTCCCAGCATGCATCATATACTCCCTCCCTTGATCCCGGGCTGCTAGTATAAGTGGAACTCTCTGTGTCTAGTTTGTTATAGTTTGGGTTTCGATTCCGTTTTCGTAGGTATGGATTTGGTGTTTAAGCCTGAACATTTTTTTTTATTTCTACTCAATGTTCATACACCTGTTTTGTCTTGGTACCCTCCATTATTTTCCCCTCAATTTGTGAGGCAGAACAAGTTAGATCAAGTTATGTGGTTCTGTTTGGAGGAAGAAAAAAGAAAGAGAAAAAAAAGGGGGGGTAAAAATCAAACGAGAAAGAAAAAGGGAGGAGTCCTTCTGAGGCTATAAAAATCAATTTAAGAAAGGGAAAAAGGAAAAAAAAACATAAAAATCATACAAAAAAATCAGCTGAAGAACCCCAAATGCACTAGAGCCATAAAGACAAAACCAAACAATCAGAACCATCCTAAAATAAAAACAAAGCAAAGCACACAAAAAAGAAAATAAGATCAAATAACAGTAAAAATAACAATAACAAAAAATTAATTTGTATTTTTTGTTTGCATAGGCACAGTAAATATTGAGGACATTAGAAAGGGAAGTCCCTGGGGCTAAGAGATAACGGTTTCTCCACCTTTGAAGCATGTAATCATGGGAATAACTATGGACACTGTATATGCTGTTTTTTTCTCCCCTACGTCCTTTTGTGGTGTCTGGAAACTTTCTGCTCAGTTGTGGATGATAAAATCAGGCCATGGTAACTAGAGATCTCAGTATTTGCACAGTTTCATGGGATGGAGACTAGAGTGTAATCTTTTTTTTAAGTTTCTTGAATTTCTGATAAAATACTATAATTTTAATCAGTCTTGATTTTTGCACTGATCCTAGTAGGAAGTTTGAGGGCGAGGGATATAAATAGAATTATTAGACTCATGTAGAATATAAAAAAAAAGATAGTATAGTGAGACTCTCCAAAGACAATATCCAAAGATAGAAGGGCAAAGAGAACCAGACCATGGAAGAAATCTTGCGATAAATAGCAGGAAATGTAGTTAGGGCAGAGAAAGGAGCACCATTACAATGACAATAGGAAATGATAGCTCTGGATAAAACCTAGGGACCAAAAGAAAAATATTCCATGCAGGATACCCATTCTCTAACATTTTTACGAACCATAGTGTCCTAAAAAAAATTAAGGTAAGATAGGTGAGAAAGGAAACACTTTTCATCCTTTCTTCTCTTTGTGAACTGTTCAATAAGCAACTTTGGTGAAAGAGTCCTTCAGTTTAATGCTTATGTTTGTACCAAGTCACGGGATTGTTGGACTTGTTCATGTGACCCCATATGCGCTGATAACACTATGTGGCATTATTCCTTGTTTGCATAGGCACATTAAAATGGAAAATACTATACATACATGTAAGTTCTTATCTAATAGAGATAAGAACACACAAATCTTGTAGTGCAACAGGACTTTACAACCTGAACATTAACATAATGACCTGGCACAGGCCTCAGAAGAATGGGCATTTTCCATTCACTCCTGAACCAGGGAAGCCATCTATGAATAATCCAAAGTTGTCTATAATATCTCCTGGAAGCAATCCTCTGCCAAGGAAGACCCTACTGCTGCTCTCGACATAGATCTGCTCAAAAGAGTCTTTCCTTAACACTGAGAAGACTTGACTACAACAACGACTGCCTACTGGACAGGGCTTTCTGCATTGCCCTTTAATTGTGAGTTGAAATTAGAGGACACTCTGCACCATCTTGACATCAATGTAGGATATGGAGATTCCAGGATCTTAATTCAGAAATCTGATGCCAACAACAGAGACTATGTGAAAAATTAAACTCTATTGGCACTACAGATAGTGATCTAGATTGTACAAACTAGTTTGCCTGGAGCCTAGAATTGGTTTTATGTCAAGAAACTTCAGGGGTAGGATCTCTTTGTGTTTAGGCCAAGGCTTTTCCTTTCCATGATCCCCATATTTTGGTGGGCTTATGCAAACATTAATTGCCACTCTAACACCGTTTTTACTGTGCTCCTTTGACTCTAAACCTTAAGAACAACACTTAAACATTTTAGGTTAACTTAATCTAATATGCTTGTGCATGGAAAGGTAAAAAACTACTATGCCTTCAAGATTAAGGAGTTACATACATTTTCTGGCTTTATATTGCTTTGTGTCCCACTTAGAAAATTTATAATGTACTATAATCAGGGGTCTTGATGGACAAACTAATTGTACATGGGTTCTGTTTTATCTTTCTTAATGTTCTTTCACTGTAAATTCAAAATTGATGTGTCAGCAGGGGGATTTCTTCCAAGAACTCGGTTTTTGGGTGATTGTCTACTGCCATCTTCATAAATTAACTCTTTTCTCTAATGAGATGGAAACAAAATTGTGAAAGATTGTGTGTACTCTTGCTCACACCATTTAAAGACAGAGGGTGGTGATCCAAGCCCCTACTATGTCTGCTGCTCTGTTAACAGAATTACCGTCTTCCACCTGGTCCTGCCTCATCACTCCTTTATGGTTTCAATATGACCAATCTGGCAGATTAAAATCTGGTCACATGGAGCCCGGGAGATAGCATGGAGGTAAAGCGTTTGCCTTTCATGCAAAAGGTCATTGGTTCGAATCCTGGTGCCCCATATGGTACCCCATGCCTGCCAGGAGCAATTTCTGAGCACGAAGCCAAGAGTAACCCCTGAGCACTGCCGGGTGTAACCCCCACAAAAAAATCTGGTCACATAAACTGATATTAACAGTGCTTTTTAAAACAAGTGCAGGCACTCTCATTTCATATCTTCCTTTTTTCAGGAGGCCTTGCAGCTTGCATATGCCCGTAAAAGTTGTTTTACCAGTAATACTTATTTCAATTTTTAGACAATTTTCTTTGTTTGATGCCGTGATCCCTATAAATTGACACAAAATTTTAAATTGTCATCCAATTTAAAATAATAGATACCAATTTTAAAAATTAACCACAAGAGCTTATAAATATTCTGCTATTGTTAGGCTGGAGAGATAGCATAAAGGTAAGACCTTTGGCATTTATGCAGAAGCACGGTGGTTCGAATGCCGGCATCCCATATGGTACCCCCGTGCATGCCAGGAGCTATTACTGAACATGGAGCCAGGAGTGACCCCTGAGCACTGCCAGAGGCGACCCCAAAACCAAGCCAAAGATATATATATATATAAATATATATATATATGTATATTCTGCCATTGTATTAAGGACTTCGTTGGAGATACAATAATTTTCACAAATGTGCTTGTTACTATACTTTTTTCTTTTTCTTTCTTATTTTAATTTTTTTAAATTTTTGGTTTTGGGTCACACCTGGCAGCACTCAGGGGTTACTCCTGGCTCCATGCTCAGAAGACTCGGGGGACCATATGGGATGCCAGGATTCAAACCAATAACCTTCTGCATGCAAGGCAAATGCCTTACCTCCATTCTATCTCTCTGGCCCCTCTTTCTTTATATTAAATGTTCTTTCTTCTCTCACTTTTTCTCTTTAATTTTTCTATTTTTTCGAGAACTTTGCTTTCACATAACAGCAAACCAATGTATTATGTTAAACTATGTCAATGATGTGTTGCATTTTATTTAAATAAAGTAAAAATATGTTGTTACTACAAATAGACACTATTCATAAACTGAATATTCTTATCCTCTCTGTATATAGTAACTTTTAAAATACTTTTTTTGCTTTTAGTTTTAGTTTTATTATTATTTTTATTATATATTTAATATATATTGATATTTTATTGCTTATAATGTATTTATAACTTAGAAATAGATTTAAACACATTAATTATAAATATGATTAAGTTGAGTTTTCTATAATATACTTTATTCATTTATCTCTTTCAGACACCTACTATAAGTTACAATATACAATATTTGTGCTTTTTGTTCTAGATTTTCCCCCATGTAATGGTTAATAATAAAAGAAAAAATTTAAAGTTTGTATTTGTCATGGCGTGTATTATAAGGTCACTTCTTTGAAGTCTAAGTAATAATGCATTATATGATATCCATTTACTTTTTTATTAGTAACTTTTTGATTAGTACTAGGATTTTTACATAAATAGCTAATGTGACTAATACTGTGTAGAAAACAGGCATTCAAGAATTTGAGCGCAAAAGGCTGAAGAGATAGCATGGAATGAGGCATTTGCCTTGCATGCAGAAACTCATTGGTTCGAATCCTCGCATACCATATGGTCCCCCATGCCTGCCAAGAAATATTTCTGAATGTGGAGCCAGGAGTAACCCCTTAATGCTGCTGGGTGTGACCAAAAACCAAGGGAAAAAAATAAAATTTGAGCACACATTTTTATTCTGTGGTATATTTATACAATGGAATATAATGCAGCCATAAGGAAGGATTAAGTCATGAAATTTTCCTATACATGGATGTTTATACTATGCTGAGTCAAATAAGTGAGAGGGAGAGAGATAGACAAAATATAGTCTCACTCATCTATGGGTTTTAAGAAAAATAAAAGACATCTTTGTAATAAATCTCAGAGACAATAGAGATGAGGGCTGTTAGATCCAGTCATGATATAAAGCTCACCACAAAGAGTGGTGAGTGCAGTTAGAGAAATAGCTACACCGACAACTAACATAACCATGTCAATGAATAAAGGAAGTAGAAAGACTATCTCAAATACAGGCTGAGGGGGATAGAGAGGTGGGAAATTTGGGGCATTGGTGATGAGAAAATTCCACTGGTGAAGGGGGATTTTCTTTATATGACTGAAACCCAACTACAATTATGTTTGTAATCTAATTGTATAAATAAAGACATTAATAATGAAAAATATAAAATTTTTAATCTTTCTTCTTTCAAGTGATGCTTGTGTACATCACTGAATATATATTGAAAAGGGATTTATTTAAACATGTCATTGAGAAATAAAATATTTGAAAGAGATTAACTCTCACAAAATCTTTTTCCTTTATAAAAATATAATTTTTTGATCTTGGAACAATTTAAATGATCTCCAGCAAATTGATAAATTTGGTCTTCTATTGAAGCTAGTCTGGTAAATAGATCAGATTATTAACTCCTGAATCACAGGCTTCACATACTTAACACATTTAGAATCTTAAATTATGTCAAAAATTACCTTCCTTCCTTTTCTATTTAACTTCTAATTCAGATATTAAAAATGTAACATGAGACCAGGGACGGGGGTGAAGGCTGCAAGGGGAGCCTGGGTGAGCTACACTGGCCGCGGAGTCTGGGTCAATAGCCCAGACCAGGGACGGGGGTGAAGCCTGCAAGGGGCACCTGGGTGAGCCACAGGGAGCCTGGGTCAACAGCCCAGACAGGGACGGGGGTGAAGCCTGCAAGGGGCGCCTGGGTGAGCTACATGGGCCGCGGAGACTGGGTCAATAGCCCAGACCAGGGACGGGAGTGAAGCCTGCAAGGGCGCCTGGGTGAGCCACGCAGAGCCTGGGGCAACAGCCCAGACCGTGGACGCGGGTGAAGCCTGCAAGGGGCGCCTGGGTGAGCCACACGGGCTGCGGAGCCCGGGACAAACGTCCAATTTCAGGGACGTGGATTACCCTTTGAATCTCTGCCATATCAGTATTTATCTCTCCTTTTTCATTCCTAATACGAGTTATCAAGTTTCTCTCTCTCTCTCTTTCTTTGTTAGTTTTGCCAGTGGTCTATTGATCTTGTTTATTTTTTCAAAGAACCAACTGCTGTTTTCGTTGATCTTTCGGATTGTTTTTTGGGTTTCCATTTCATTGATTTCTGCTCTCAGCTTTGTTATTTCCTTCTGCCTCCCTATTTTTGGGTCCTTTTGTTGAGCACTTTCTATTTCTATGAGTTGTGTCATTAAACTACTCAGGTAAGCCCCTTCTTCCTTCCTGATGTGTGCTTGCAAAGCTATAAATTATCCTCTCAGTAATGCTTTTGCTGTATCCCATAAGTTCTGATAGTTTGTGTCTTCATTATCATTTGTTTCCAGGAATCTTTTGATTTCCTCTTTGATTTCATCTCGTACCCACTGGTTATTCAGTATGAGTCTGTTTAACTTCCAGGTGTTAAAGTTTTTCTTCTTTGTTTCTTTGGAATTCACAAATAATTTCAGAGCCTTGTGGTCAGCAAAGGTAGCCTGTAAAATTTCTATCCTCTTAATATTATGAAGATATGTTTTATGTGCCAGCATGTAATCTATCCTGGAGAATGTACCATGTACATTGGAGAAGAATGTATATCCAGGTTTCTGGGGATGAAGTGTCCTATATATATCCACTAGGCCTCTTTCTTCCATTTCTCTCCTCAGGTCCAGTATATTCTTGTTGGGTTTCAGTTGGTTGACCTACCATTGATGACAAGGCCGTGTTGAGGTCCCCCACAATTATTGTGTTGTTGTTGATGTTATTTTTCAGCTTTGTCAACAATTGTATTAAATATTTTGCTGGACCCTCATTCGGTGCATATATGTTTAGAAGTGTGATTTCTTCCTGCTCTACATACCCCTTGATTAATATATAGTGTCCATCTTTGTCCCTTACAACCTTCCTGAGTATAAAGTTTGCATTATCTTATATTAGTATGGCCACTCCAGCTTTTTATGGGTGTTGTTTGCTTGGATAATTTTCCTCCAGCCTTTTATTTTGAGTCTATGTTTGTTCTGACTATTCAGGTGCGTTTCTTGTAGACAGCAAAAAGTTGGATTGAGTTTTTTTGATCCATTTAGCCACTCTGTGTCTCTTAAATGGTGTATTTAGTCCATTGATATTGAGAGAAAGAATTGTCCTAGGATTTGATGCCATCTTTACATCGAAATTTGGTGTGTCTTTTGGTTAGTTTTGTCTTAAATTAGATCTTTCAGTTTTTCTCTTAATTGTGGGTTTGAGTCTGTAAAGTTTCTTGACTGTTTTTTGTCTGTGAAACCATGTATTTTTCCGTCAAACTGGAAAGTGAGTTTTGCTGGTTACAGTATTCTAGGTGAAACGTTCATTTCATTCAGTCTTGTCACAATATCCCACCATTGCTTTCTGGCCTTGAGTGTTTCAGGTGATAGGTCTGCTGTAACTCTCAAGGATGCTCCCTTGAATGTAATTTCCTTTTTTGATCTTGCTGTTTGCAGAATTATGTCTCTATCTGTGGGATATGTCATTATGACTAGGTTGTGTCCTGGGGTATGTCTTTGGACATGCAAGATTTGATCACATATATTCTTTAGTTCTGGAAGTTTCTCTTTAATGATGTTCTTGACCATTGATTCTTCCTGGAAATTTTCTTCCTGGGTCTCTGGGACTTCAATGATTCTTAAGTTGTTTCTGTTGATCTTATCATAGACTTCTATTTTCATCTGTTCCCATTCTTTGACTATTTTTTCCATTGTCTGTTCATTTGTTTTAAGTTTTTTTCCCCAATCTCTCCTGCTGTATGGAGTTGTTATTTATCTCATCTTCCACAGCACCAATTCTATTCTCAGCTTCTTCTACTCTGGTGTTGAGATCATCCTTTTTACCATTCAATTCATTTACTGAGTTTTTCAGGTCTGTTAGTTGACATGTTATTTAAGTTTGGAGTTTTGTGATTTCCGTCATCATATTTTCTTGGTTCTTATTAGTGTTTTGTTCAACTCAGTCCATGGTTTCTTTGAGTTCTTTCTGCATCTCCCATATTGCTTTTCTAAAGTCCTTATCTGAGAGATTGATTATTATTATTATTATTACTATTATTACTATTATTATTATTCGTTGGTCATTATCTGTTCATCAGAATTGTCATCTTTGTTCTCTATGTCTGATGCTGGCCTATGTTGTTTCCCCATTGCCACACTAGTATCGTGTGTTTTTCTACGTGTTGCGGTGGTATTAATTGGGTAAATGATGTGCACAGTCAGACACCTCTGGTTCCGTTCTTTCTGGATTTGTCAATTTGCCTACAGGGGAGTGGAGTCCTCTGTGGATGAGGCCTCTCAAATGAACAAATCTTGGGCCTAGGCACACAGCAGAGAAGACAGTCCAGAGAGAAATTCTGGGCTTCAGTGATCCAGCACTGTCCTTAGTATGATTTTTTCTCTTCTTGTTGCGATGATGTTCTTTCCTTAGAAAGAGCGCACAGCCAAATGCAGCCTATTTCACTTTAATGAGGTGTTCCTGGTCGTTTCCGCCCTAGAATGGACCTCTGGGAGAGCGAGTTTTTTTGGAGCTGGTTTGACCCACTCCCACAAGGTCTGGAGGACAGCAGAGGACAAATAAACACACAAAAAAAGACCAGACTCACAGTTCTTCGCAGTCAGCCCCACTAGGCAGGCGTGGATACGCAGAAATTCCCAGCCTGACATTACAATCAGGGGACCTTGCTTTTGCAAACTACTTGCTCTTGCTGATTTTCACTTTAATGAGGTATTCCTGGGCGTTTCTGCCCTAGAATGGACCTCTGGGAGAGCGAGTTTTTTTGGAGCCGGTTTGGCCCACTCCCATGAGGACCGGACGACAACAGAGGACAAATATACACAAAGAAAAGACCAGACTCACAGTTTTTCACAGTCAGCCCCGCTAGGCAGGCATGGGTACACAGAAATTCCCAGCCTGACGTCACTAATATTCCACTTTTTAAAGACCAGTATTCTATTTTCTAAGTGAAATCTAATTTAAACATGTTTGCAGTTATCATACTTAAATTAATATAATAATATAAAAAGAAAAAAGAAAATAACGCGAAGAAATGAACACTCTGTGCCAGAAACAACTGTATTATAAGCAAATTTGTAAGCTATGTTGTTTAAATAAAGTAAATTAAAATTATAATGTGAGGAAAAAATAAATATTGCTCCATGTTTCTAAAATTATGTAGCAATAATTTAAATTTTTCACATGCATATATAAAAGAAACAAATATTGTGCTTGTTCATTTTGTTTTGGCCAATGTGTGTGGAGTGAGATGGTATGTCAGTGTTGTTTTGATTTACATCTCCCTGATTATCAGTGATTTGTAGCATATTTCATATGACTTTTTTACATCTGTATTTCTTCTTTGAAGAAATGGATGTTAATCACTTCTTCCCATTTTTGAATTTGACTAGATGGTTCTATCTTAAGCTCTGCCAGTGCCTTCTTTATCTTAGATATTAACACCTTTGGATAATGGGTGAAAAGTTTCCCCAATTTCATGGGTTGTCTTTGTATTCTAGTCACTGTTTCTTTTGAGGTATAGAAGTTTCTAACATACCACTGTTTCCACTTGCTAAGTAAGGAGCACTTTATCCTTAAAGATGCCTTTGGCTTCTCTATCATGAAGATCTCTGCCAGTGTTGCACACTTTATGGTTTCAGGTCTGATCAAGGTTTTTAATCCATTCTTATTTGACTTTTGTGCATGGTGCTTAAAAAAGGTCAGAGTCCCCTTTTTTGTGTGTTTTTTGACTAGTTTTCCTAGAATCACTTGTTGAAGAGGCTTTACTTGCTCCACTTCATATTTCTTGCCTGTTTATCAAAAAATAATTGAGCATACACCTGAATATCAACCTCAGGATATTGAGTCTATTACAATATCTAAGTGTCTGTCTTCATTCCAGTAGTATTCTGTATTAATGGCTACTGTTTTAGAGTATAATTTGAAGGTGGGGAAAGTTAGGCTTGCCATATTCTTTTACTCAAGGATTGCTTTTGCTATTTATCAAGGATTATTGTTCCATATGAATCATAAAAATAACAAGAAAAAACAGTACTGTTGCAATGCAGGAAGAAAGGAACTCTCTTCACCACTGAGGGAATATTACTTTGAATATTACACAAAAAAAGAAAAAGAACTAGTAATTGAGCTTTCATATGACCCAGAAATACCATTCCTAGAAATATACTCTAGGAACCTAAAATCACAATCCAGAGTAGTCTTCTTCACTCCTACATTCACTGCATCATTATTGACAAAAGACAAAATCTGTAAATAACCCAAGTGCCAGATAATAAATAAATAAGTAGAAAGAGCCTGTATATCTACACAATGGAATACTATGTAGCTTTCAGGAAAAATTAAGTCATGAAATTTGCTTTAAATAAATGACAATGAAAGTAGTATACTGAAAAAAAATGCATTAGAAAGTTTGAGGGAGAGGAATAGAAATAGAATTATCAGACTCATGTAGAATATAAAAAAGATAGTATAGTGATAATATCCAAAATCAATAGATAGAAGGGCCAGGAGGACCAGACCATGGTAGGAGTCTTGTGAAAAATAACAGAAAAGTGCAATTAGGACAGAGAAAAGAGCACCATTACAATAACAGTAGGAAATGATAGCTCTGGATAAGACCTAGGAGTAAAATTACATGCAGGATACCCCTTATCTAACATTTTTGCAAACCAAAGTGTCTAAAAAGAACATTAAGTTAAGGTAGAAGGAGAGAGAAGGGGAGAGAGAAAAGTGTCTGCCACAGAGGCAGGCAAGGAAGAGGATAGGAGAAAACAGAGGACAATGGTGTCAGGAAACATGCATTGGTAAAAAAAAATGGATGTTGGACATTTTTATACTGAAAGTCAATCATGAACAACTTTGTAAATGTATCTCAAAGCAATTCAAGTAAAAATTTATTTATTAAACATTTTAAAGCCACAATGGATATGAACACATTTTAAAAGCTTCTACATCATAGACAAAAATAGGAATTAGAAAATAAAAATAAAATTCAAAATGAGATATAAATATGCACACTTAAAATAGTTGAAATATTAAGTTAAGCTTTACCAATTACTGGTTAAAATAAAGGACATCTAGAACTGTAGCAAACTGTTGATAGCAATACAATGTTCCCAGATTCTTATAAAACAGTTTAAATATTAGTCTTCCAAAAATAACTTATTCTTGCTATTATTCAAAGCATATAAAACTTATACAATATATTACCCCAAATAACACAATAATTGAGTTCATAATATTATACTCTGAATGCATACATGTCTTTGAAAATTGGTTCACTTTGGATTTTTATTTCTATAGCCAAAGTACTGCATAGTTGCCACTATCTTTAAAGTCTGTTTTTCTTTTTTCTTTTTTATAATTAAATAATTTTATTTTGACCAAAGTGGATTACAAATCTTTCACAGTAATCTTTTAAATACATCGTGAAATTGGATCAGGGGTATTCCCACCACCAGTGTTGTCATCTCTCCACCACTGTTCCAGCATTCATCCCATATCCCCTCCTTTGATCCCCGGGCTGCTAGTATAAGTGGTCCTCTCTGAGTCTAGTTTGTTATAGATTGGGTTTCGATTCTGTTGTCATTGGCTTTGGATTTGGTGTTTAAGTCTGAACATTTTTTTTTCTACTCAATGTTCATACACCTGTTTTGTCTTGGTACCGTCCATTATTTCCCCATCAATTTGTGAGGCAGAACAAGATGAATCATGTTATGTGGTTCTATTTGGAAGGAAGGAAAAAGAAAGAAAAAAGGGGAGGGAAATCATACAACAAAGAAACGGGAGGAATCCTTCTAGAGGCTATTAAAAATCAATTTAAGAGAAGAAAGGGAAAAAGAAAGAAAAACATAAAAACCATACCAAAAAAATCAAACAAAAGAACCCGAAATGCACCATAGCAATAAGACCGCAACAAATAATAACTATACTCCTAAAATAAAAATGAAACAAAGCACACAAAACAGAAAATATGAAAAAATAACAATAAAAACAATAATAACAAAAAATTAATTTGCATTTTTTGTTTGTATAGGCACAGTAAATATTGAGGACATTAGAAAGGAAATTCCCTGGGCCTAAGAAACCCTTCAAGGGTTTCTCCTCCCTTGAAGCATACTGTCATGGGAATAACTATAGGCTCTCTACATGCTCTTTTTCTCTCCTCTATGTCCTTTGTGGTGTCTGGAAACTTTCTACTCAGTAGTTATGATAAAATCATACCATTGTAACTAGAGTTTTCAGTATTTGCACAGGTTCATAGGATGGAGACTAAAGTGAAGTCTTTTTTTATGTTTCTAGAAATTCTGTTCAAACACTGTAATTTTAATTAGTCTTGATTTCTGCACCAGTCCTAGTATGAAGTTTGAGGGAAAGGGATAGAAATTGAATTATAGGACTCATGTAGATATAAAAAAAAGATAGTATAGTGAGAACATCCAAAGATAATATCCAAAGAGAGAAGGGCAAGGAGGACCCGACCATGGTAGGAATCTTGCAACAAATAGCAGGAAAGTGCAGTTAGGGCAGATAAAGAAGCACCATTGCAATGAAAATAGGAAACAATAGCTCTGGACAAAACCTGGTGAACAAAAGAGAAAAATTACATGCAGGATACCCCTTCTCTAAAATGTTTGCAGTCCATAGTGTCTAAAAAAATTAAGGTAAGATAGAAGGAGAGAGAGAAAGGAAACACTTTTTATCTTTTCTTCTCTTTGTGAACTGTTCAATAAGGAATTTTGGTGAAAGAGTTCCTCAGTTTAATGCTTATGTTTGAACCAAGTCCCGGGATTGCTGAACTTGTTCTTGCAGTCCCATATGCGCTGATAATGCTATGTGGCATTATTCCTTGTTTGCATAGGAACATTAAAATGGAAAATATTATACATACATATAAGTTCTTATCTAATAGAGATAGGAACACACAAATCTTGTAGTGCAATGGGACCTTACACCCTAAACATTGACATAATGACCTGGCACAGGCCTCAGAAGAAAGGGCATTCTCCATTCACTCCTGAACCAGGAAAGGCATCTATAAAACATCCAAAGTTGTCTGTAACATCACCTGGATGTTTATTTCCTTTACCAGGGAAGAACCTACTGCTGCTCTGACATCGATCTACTCAAAAGAGTCTTCCCTTAACACTGAGAAGACTTAACTACAACAACGACATTACTTACTGGACAGGGCTTTCTGCATTGCCCTTTAATTGTGAGTTGAAATTAGAGGACGCGGGACCAGGCGGTGGCGCTGGAGGTAAGGTGCCTGCCTTGCCTGCGCTATCCTAGGACAAACCACGGTTCGATCCCCTGGTTTCCCATATGTCCCCCATGCCAGGAGAGACTTCTGAGCGCAAAGCCAGGAGTAACCCCTGAGCGTCACTGGGTGTGACCCAAAAACAAAAAACAAAAAACAAAACAAAAAAAAATTAGAGGACGCTCTGCACCATCTTGACTTCAATGTAGAATGCGCAGATTCCAGGATCTTTATTTCAGAAACCTGATGCCAACAACAGAGACTATGTGCAAAATAAAACTGAATTGGCCTTACAGACAATGACCTGGATAGGACAAAATAATTTGCTTGGAGCTTAGAGTTGGTCTTATGCCGGGGAACTTCAGGGGTATGGTCTCCTTGAATTTAGGCCAAGGCTTTTCCTTTCCATGTCCCCCATATTTTGGTGGACTAGGAAAACGATAATTGCCACTCTAACACTGTTTTTACTGTGCTCCTTTAACTCTAAACCTTAAAAAATAAACCCATTTAAACTTTTGAGGTTAACTTAAACTAATATACATATGCATGGAAATGTAAAAAACTACTATGCCTTCCAGTTTAAGGAGTTACATAAATTTTATGGCTTTAGACTGCTTTGTGTACCGCTTAGAAATGATATAATGTACTACAATCTGGTATCTAAAGTCATAAAGTAATTGTACATGGGTTCTGTTTTATTTTTCTTAATGTTCTTTCACTGTAAGTTCAAAATTAAGGTGTCAGCAGGGGGATTTCTTCTGAGAACTCAGTTTTTGGGTGATTGTCTGCAGCCATCTTCATAAATTAACTCTTTTCTTTAATGAGATGGAAACGAAATTGTGAAAGATTGTGTGTACTCTTGCTCGCACCATTTAAGGACAGAGGGTAGTGATCCAAGCCCCTTCCATGTCTGCTGCCTCCATCACCCAGAAATGCTGTCTTCCCCCTGGTCCTGCCTCATTACCCCTTTATATTTACCAATCTGACCAACCTGGTCAGATTAAAATCTGGTCAGAGAAACTGATATCACCAGTGCTTTTTGAAACAAGTGCAGGACTCTCATTTCATATCTTCCTTCTTCCAGGAGATCTGGCACCTGAGCATATACCCCTTAAAGTTGTTGTACCAGTAATACTTATTTCAATTTTTAGACAGTTTTCTTTGTTTGATGCTATCATTCCAATATATTGTCATCCAATTTTAAATTGACATCCAATTTAAAATTATAGATACCAATTTTAAAAATTAACTACAAGAGCTTACTAAATATTCTACCATTGTGGGGCCAGAGAGAAAGCATGGAGGTAAGACATTTACCATTCACGCAGAAGGACAGTGATTTGAATCCCAGCATCTCATATGGTCCCCAGTGCCTGCCAGGAGAGATTACTGAGCATGGAGCCAGGATTGACCCCTGAGCGCTGTCAAGTGTGACCCAATATCAAAAAAATTAAAAAAATTCTGCCTTTGTATTAATGACTTCATTGGGGATATAATGATTTTCACAAATGTGCTTATTACTGTACTTTTTTCTTTTTTTCTTTTTAAATTTTTTCTTTTTAGTTTTTGGTTTTTGGGTCACACTTGGCAGCACTCAGGGGTTATTCCTGGCTCCATGTTCAGAAGGCTCCGGGTACCATATGAGATGCCAGGATTCAAACCAATGACTGCATGCAAGGCAAATGCCTTCCCTCAATTCTAACTCTCTGGCCCCTCTTTTACTTTATTTTAAATATTCATTCTTCTCTTTCTTTTTCTCTTTAATTTTTCTATTTTTTTGAGCACTTTGATTTCACGTAAAAGGAAACTAAATCATTATGGTCAACTATGTGAATATGTCACATTTTCTTAAAATAAAGTAAAAATATGCTGTTACTACAAATAGACACTATTCATAAACTATTTTGTCTCCCTCAGTATATAGTAACTTTTAAAATACTTTCTTTTTTGTTTCACTTTATTTTTATTGTTTTATATTATATTTAATATATATTGATATTAATTATTTATAATAAATTTATTATTTATAAATATATTTAAACACCATAATTTTAAATATGATTAGATTTGAGTTTCAGCTTCTCTTTAAGACACTTCTCAATCATTTATCAATTTCAGACACCTACTATAAGTTACAATATACAATATTTGTGCATTTTGTTCTGGATATTTCCCCATGTAATGGTTAATAATAAAAGAAAAATTTTAAAGTTTGTATTTGTCTTGGCATGTATTATAAGGTCATTTCTGTTAAATTCTAAATAAATATTCATTATATAATATCCATTTACTTTTTTATCAGTAACTTTTTGATCAGTACTAGGATTTTTACATAAAAAGCTAATGTGACTAATACTCTGTAGAATATAGACATTCAAGAATTTGAGCACATAGGGCCAGAGAGATAGCATGGAGGTGGGGCATTTGCCTTGCATGCAGAATGTATTGAACATGGAGCCAGGAATAACCCCTTAATGCTGCTAATGTGACCCAAAAACCAAAGGTAAAATAAGAATTGTGCACACATTTTTATTCTCTGGTATATTTACACAATGGAATATAATATATCCGTCAGGAGAGATGAACTTGTGAAATTTTTCTATACATGAATGTACATGGAACCTATTATATATACTGAGTGAAATAAGTCAGAGGGAGAGAGACACAGGATAGTCTCACTCATCTATGGGTTTTAAGAAAAATAAAAGACATTTTTGTAATAATTCTCAGAGACAATACAAATGAGGGCTAGAAGGTCCAGCTCACGTTATGAAGCTTACCACAAAGAGTGGTGAATGCAGTTAGAGAAATAACTACACTGACAACTAACATAACAATATCAATGAATGAGGGAAGTAGAAAGCCTGTCTCAAATACAGGCTGAGGGGGGTAGGGAGGTGGGAGATTTGGGCACTGGTGATGGGAAGGTCAAACTGGTTAAGGGGAATGTTCTTTATATGACTGAAACCCAACTGCAATTATGTTTGTAATTAAATTGTATAAATAAAGACATTAATAACAAAAATATAAAAAAAATTATTCTTTCTTTTTTCGGGTGATGTTGTGTACATCACTGAATATATATTGGAAAGAGATTTATTTAAACTTATGTTACTGTGAAATAAAATACTTGAGAGATTAATTCTCACAAAATCTTTTTCCTTTATAAAAATATAATTTTGGGGGGCCCGGGAGATAGCATGGAGGTAAGGCATTTGCCTTTCATGTAAAAGGTCACCGGTTTGAATCCCGTTGTCCCATATGGTCCCCCATGCCTGCCAGGAGCAATTTCTGAACATGGAGCCAGGAGTAACCCCTGAGCACTGCCGGGTGTGACCCAAAAACCAATATATATATATATATATATATATATATATATATATATATATATATATATATATATATATATATATATATAATTTTTTGAGCTTGGAACTATTTAAATGATCTCCAACAAATTTATAATATTGGTCTCCTATTGAAACTATTCTGGTAAATAGATCAGATTAGTAACACCTGAATCACAGGCTTCACATACTTAACACATTTAGAATCCTAAACTATTATGTCTAAAATTACCTTCCTTTCTTCTCTATTTATCTTTTACTCCAGATATTAAAAATGTAACATAAAATGTTTAAAAAATTTCTGCAACATACACTTTAATCAATTAGGCCATTAGAATTTCCCACAAGTCCTCCAAAAATAAATGTTTTGGTCTCTTATTATCATTTCTTCAAATGAAAACTTCTTTGTTATAGAGCTACCTTTGTCCAAATGATT
Organism: Crocidura indochinensis; assembly: GCA_004027635.1. NCBI lineage: Eukaryota > Metazoa > Chordata > Mammalia > Eulipotyphla > Soricidae > Crocidura > Crocidura indochinensis. The sequence continues at coordinate 15,778 of PVKC010002162.1, read as the reverse complement.
TGAACCTGAAGTGTGTGTTTCAGTGGAGAAGAGGGAACAGAACAAATTTTATCTGACTTCTTTTCAGAGAATGTCCTGAAATTATTTTGTTTTATCTAAAAGCATAATTTTAGTTACCATATCAAGGCAATATCACCATCACATAGATAAAGTACTAATATGATCTCCTTGTGTGTATATGTCTACCACAAAATTCTCCTCTATTAGATCCTCTTGTCAAAATCAGTAATCTGCAGTCTGTTTAAATGTGTGTATATGTTTAAATATGAGTATCTTTTCACCCTCAAAATAAAAAAGTGCTCAGTTGAGAGAAATTTAAAGAGAATCTTCAGGTTTTTGTACAACACATGTGTGAAGAGAATGGTAGAATGAATGAATGGACCCTGGATGTCCAGAGCTACAGTAATTGCTTAAGCCCAGAACAAGAACAGATAGTCTGAGAATTAAACTCAGATTTTACAATCAGCTCATGCTAATTGTCACCATTGGTCTAAATACACTGATGTACACGTGTTCAACCCAAATATATCACACCTCAGGTGCCATCTCATCTACATAAAATTTTGAAGTAATGTTTGCATTTTGTGTTTTTGTTTTTGTTTTTGTTTTTGTTTTTTTTTTTGTTTTTGGGTCACACCGGCAGTGCTCAGGGGTTACTCCTGGCTCCATGCTCAGAAATTGCTCCTGGCAGGCACGGGGACCATATGGGGCACCGGGATTCGAACCGATGACCTTTTGCATGAAAGGCAAACGCCTTACCTCCATGCTACCTCCGGGGCCCCGCATTTTGTGTTTTGATGTTAGTTTCACCTTAAATGATTAAAATATACTTCATTTGATTTTTAAGTGGACTCTGATGATCAAAAACTTAAAATCTTAATGTCATTCAGAATTTAAAAACTATACTGCTTACATTTCATGAGAAGAGGAATTTCAATAATATTTCTGGAAAGCTGTCTTAGCAAAAACATAGTCATGCAATTAATAAAAATTATTAAAAGTATGTATATGCATATGTATATACTATTTATATGTTCTGCTAGGTAATAGAGAAATCCACACATTAGACAACTTCTGTGAATGATATGGGCTAGAAAACCAGACACTCATTGGTGAGTCATATTTAAAATTTAAATAAAAACCAAATTTAATTATCCTAATATAAACAATTTAATGTTTTATTTTTTTAGAAAAAGTTTACATTTGTGCACAAAATTTAAGATATTAATCAAGTAAGATCTTAAGAACACAACATTTTCACAACATATAAACGAATCTGCTTTGTCTTTGCACCATAAACAATTGGATTAAGGAAAGGAGGGACCAACAAGTATATGGTAGAAACAAGGATGTGGATGTAAGGAGGAATATGAGACCCAAACCTGTGTGTAAAGAAGGAGAAGAAAGCAAGGAGGTAGAATTGGAGGAAGACGCATATGTGAGCAATGCAAGTATTGAAAGCTTTCCATCTCGCCTCCTTCTGGGGCAAACGAAAAACTGTAATAAATACCTGTATATAGGACAAAGTGATGAAAATGAGGTCAAATCCTGCAACTGTAAAGGCTACAAACAAGCCATAAATTTTGTTGATTCGAGCATCTCCTGCAGTCAATTTCACAATGGCCATGTGCTCACAGGAAGTATGGGAGATGACAGTTGTATGATAAAATTGAAACCTGCATTTTATCAGTACTAAGCATGGGGCTACAAGAATGGCTGGCCTGAGTATAACCACAACCCCAATGTGGATTATTAGTTTTGGGGTGAAAATGGAAGCATGTCTCAGTGGATAGCAGATGGCCACATAACGATCTAGAGCCATGGCTAGCAGGATACCTGACTCTATACCTTGAAATGTGTGAATGAGCCACATTTGAAGTAAACAAGAATTGAAGTAAATTTCTGCCACATGAAACCAGAATATTCCAAGCATCTTAGGCACAATACTCATCGCAAGTGCCATATCTGTTACTCCAAGCATTCCTAGGAAAATATACATGGGTTCATGGAGACTGCGTTCTGATTTGATGATGATCAAAAGCAAAGAATTTCCAATCATAGCAATAAGATAAATAGCACAGAATGGAATTTCAATCCAGTTTTGCACAGTTTCTAGGCCTGGAATCCCTATGAATGTCAAAATAGAAGGCATAAAAACAGTGTCATTTGAAATAGACATATTTTTTCTGTGTAGCTTGATGCAAAGACAGTGTCTTTCAATAATCCAACTAATTCTTTTTCACTTCCAATTTCTTTTGAAAGTTAAAATATATGGTTTTTCTATCTTATTTAAAATGTCAGCATTACACTATAGTTCTCTTTCATATAGAGAGGGTAATACAGGCTTTTTGAGTAACTTCATTTTTCAAGAGGGGCACATAGAAAGAGTGCAGTGATAAGAGCGTAAAAGTAATCAAAAACGCATGGAACCAGCAATTTTAAGGTAAAACCACATCTAAGAAGAATACAGTAATTGGTTATTTAATTTAGAACTGAGTTTTAAATTGAGCTTGACAAATATCTTCATATTCACATTACAGTAATTCTCCAGTATTGTTTCAAATTATCTCTATATTATAAGTCATTTGGAATATGTGTATCTCCAGGTTATTATTCTTAGTATAATTCACAAATACTCAGATTCTATACACTCTTATTCGTGACACTGATAAGAGAGAATAGTTATAAACAAGTATTAGCCATACATACAGTAATTGTATTTGTCACTTCCTTATTTAAACAAAATTTGGTATCCTTTCGAAACAATATACAGAGTTGTCAAGATATGCTCACGGAGATTACAATTGCTATTTCTAGGAAACCTACTTTATATTTTGCAATATTAAAATCTTGAATTAATATATTTTATTCATTATTTACAATAGATGAATTTTAAAAGACATCTTATATAGAAAGCACATGGTAAGAAAAGTAGGAACAGAAAAAAATTAGCTGCAAATTATAAAGACAAAATGCATTTTTCTAATTAAAATTTAAAAATCAAACTTCTTTAAGTTAAACACATAGACATAGAATTTGATTTGTATAATTTAAATAAAATTTGATATAAGGCAGTTTTTATGATTTTGTAAGTTGAAACATATTGATTAATAGAAAATTAAGGCTAAAAATGACACAAAGTTTCTAAAAGCAGACAAATATAGAGCGGAACCAAAGATGAAAGAATATCCTGATAAATCAAAATTGATTCAGAAGATAGTTGCAGAACCACTGAAAACAATTGAATCACTTCTTAAATTGCTGCTTCTGATTTTTTCTGAAAAGTGAAAATATATGTCCAATTGAAAGTTATTTGATAAGAATTATTTTAATATTATATTTCAAGCAAGAATTCTCAAAACACACATTAGATAAATGTTTCTTTTTCTGTGGAAATAAAATTATTTATTACATTAATAAATGTTCAATTTGTTAACTAACTCATGATTATCTGCCAATACTTTAAGTTAACAAATACACTAGCAATACAAATAGCAAATGTGATTTATGTTGCTAAATTTCAAATAAATGGAGCAAATAAGCAGAATCATTTTATGACAGGAAGGCTATATTAATAAATTATGTGTGTATGTTTTACTGTGTGTGTGATGGAGAGTGAGAAGGAGGAGAAGGAAGAGGAGAGAGAGAGAGAGAGAACACAAAATTAAAATTGTAGTTAAATTGTAGTTAAAATTTTGTGGTGTGGGCAGTTTGTACCATACCCAGTGGTGCTTTGCAGTTATTTCTCACTGTGCTAAGCATTCAGTACAGGTGAAGTTCGGGGACTTATCAAACTGAGTTTGTCTAAATAAATGACTAGTGTCTGAACATATGAACAGAATAGATAAAACAGTTTATAAATTAGACAAACAAAAGGAAGGATAAGTGAAGATAGTACTCAGGTACAAATAAAAAATTGCAAATGCAAGGTGGCTAAGAAAGCACAGAGGCTGAATAGGATGGAATAATTGAGAAAGGTGATATTGAAATTCGTAGGTAAACTTGATAATAAAGAAAAATTACTCACAATAGTTATTTGAGTTATACCTGGTCTTGCCAAATAGAGAGTACAGTCATGGAACCATCACTTGTCTTTGTCATTTGACTTTTCTCCTCTTGACATACAAGCCTGAATCCTGGTGTTGGATGCTTGCGGTGAGGTTTCGTTTTCCTCTAACTCTATTAAATTGATATCTGGTAGCTAAGCCATATGACAACATGAAGATATTCTATGATTGTCTTTCATGCTGTTCCTCTGTCTCTGTACTCACTTTTCTGTCAGTCAAAGATCATGTTTGTGTATTCACCTCCAACAAAAGCAGAAGCAAAGTCTGTATTATTATGGAACACAATGAACATTTATTTTGCCCAAATTGGAAAAGACAACTATTAGTCACCAATTGTAATGTTCCCTAATGACTGTGCAAGGGAGTTATACTGTGAAGGGAATTTCTTAATCACAATAAAACCAAGAGGGATGCAACGTTTAATTACAGCCTTTTGACTCCAACCACATCAAGTATCTCTGATTACTGCATGCTTACAACTTGCAGAAATAATATACACACTTTTTCTGTACTTATAAATCATAAAAGTATACAAATGTGTAGCATCTACATATTCATTGTTTCTCAAAAAGCAATGCTAAAATAACAGTATAAAACTAATAGATTTTTAAAAATAGTGAAATATCTATTCAAGAAAAGATAATTAAAAAATTTCTTCCATAAAAGTGAGCTCATCTAGTACTATTTTAATATTATTCAAAATTGTAAATTAGTTAAAATAAGATCATTTTAATAACAATTTCAATAATATTTATGTTTCAGGTAAACTTTATAAATTATATGACAATAGATTTTATACATAACATAGGTAAAAAAATTTAAAACAAATATCACTTTTATGAGTGTTTTATTTATCTTTAAATAATTTTACCATTATTACTCTACATAAATGAGAGTAGGTATGGCTTAAAATTATGTTTAATATTCCACTTTTTTGTGGGGGTTCATACCCATCAGAGATCAGGAGTTACTCCTGGTTCTACGTTCAGAAATCGTTCCTGGCGGGCTTGTGGGACCATATGGATTGCCAGGATTCAAACCACCATCCTTCTGTATTAAAGGCAAAGGCCTTACCCCCATGCTATCTCTCTGGTCCCTTTTATTCCACTTTTTAAAGATCAGTATTCTTTTATATAACTGATACCCAATTTAAATATGTTCGTAATCAGGGTACTTAAATAAATATGATATAAAGAGAAAAAGTAAAATAATGCAAAGAAATGAATATTATATGCCAGGATCAATTGTATTATAATCAAATTTGTAAACTATGGGTACTTAAATAAAGTAAATTAAAATAATAATGTGAGGAAAAATAAATATTGCTCCATGTTTCTAAAAATATGTAGGGATAATTTAAATTTTTTGCATGCATATATAAAAGAAAAAATGATTGCGCTTGTTCATTTTGTTTTGTACCAATATGTGTGGAGTGAGATGGTATTTCATTCTTGTTTTTATTAACATCTCCCTGATGATTAGTGATTTGGAGCATTTTTCACGTGAATTTTGTCCATCAGTATTTCTTTTTTGAAGAAATGCCTTTTAATCTCTTCTTCCCATTTTTGAATTGGGTTAGATATTTTTATCTTGTTAAGCTCTAACAGTGCCCTGTTAATGTTAGATATTAACCCCTGACCATATGGATATTGGGTGAAAAGTTTCTCCTATTTCATGGGTTGTCTTTGTATTCTAATCACTGTTTTTTTTAGGTATAGAAGTTTCTTAACATAAACTATTGGTTTCTCTTTGTTTCCACTTGCTTAATAAAGAGCATTTTATACTAAAAGATGCCTTTGACTTCTATATCATGAAGACCTCTGCATATGTTTTTCACTTTATGGTTTCAGGTCTGATTAAGGTCTATAATCCATTCTTATTTGACTTTTGTGCATGGTGTTAAAAAAAGGTCAGAGTTCAATTTTTCATGTTTTTGATAAGTTTAACTAGAACCACTTGTTGATGAGGCTTTACTTGTTCCACTTCATATTTCTTGCCTGTTTATCAAAAAATAATTGAGCACACACCTGAATATCAACCTCAGGATATTAAGTCTATTATAATATCAAAGTGTCTGTCTTCATTCCAGTAGTGTGTTGTATTAATTGCTACTGTGTTAGAGTATAATTTGAAGGTGGGGAAAGTTATGCCGGTCATCTTCTTTTTTTCAAGGATTGCTTTTGCTATTTATCAAGGTTGATTGTTCCATATAAATTATAAAAAGAACAAGAAAAAACAGTACTCTTGCAGATGCAGGAGAAAGGAATTCTCTCTAACACTGAGGGAATATTATTTGAATATTACTCAAAAAAAAAAAAAGAAAAAGAACTAGTAATTGAGTTTTCATATCACCAGGAATGCCATTTCTAGAAATATACTCTAGGAACCCAAAATCATAATCCAGAGAAATCTTCACACCTACATTACTTGCATCATTATTCACAAAATACAGAATATAGAAACAACCCAAGTGTCAGAAAATAAATAGATAAGTGGATAGTCTGTACATCTACACAATGGAATATTATGTACTTTTAGGAAAAATTAAGTCATAAAATTTACTTTAAATGAATGGCTATGAAAGTTATATGTTGAACAAATGCATTAGAAAGTTTGAGGGAGAGGGATAGAAATAGAATTATCAGACTCATGAAGAATATAAAAAAAGATAGTGTAGTGATAATATACAAATATAATATCCAAAGATAGAAGGACCAGTAGGACCAGACCATGGTAGGAATCTTGCTAAAAAGTATCAGGAAAGTGCAGTTAGGGCAGAGAATGGAGCACCATTACAATGACACTAGGAAACAATAGCTCTGGACAAAAAATAGGAACCGAAAGAGAAAAATTACATGCAGGATACCCCTTCTCTAACATTTTTGCAAACCATAGTGTCTAAATATAATTAAGGTAATATAGAAAAAGAGATAGAAGGAGAGAGACAAAGGTGAAAAATGTCTGCCACAGAGGCAGGCAAGGAAGAGGATAGGAGAAAACAAGAAACAATTCTTTCACAATGCATTGGTGAAGGAATGGGTGTTGGAAATTGTATTACTGAAAGTCATTCATGAAAAACATTGTAAATGCATCTTATAGTGATTCAAATAAGAATTTATTTATTAAAATTTTAAAGATGGTTCCCGACTGTGAGAAACTGTGAGTGCTGACTATGCGTGTTTTTTCATTGTCCTGTCTCCTAAACCTCTTGGGCCGAAAAAGGCCTAGAAAAATAGATCTCCCAGAGGCTTCAGAAGAGCAAAGCATCTCAGCTTCATGGCCACACTCTTTCTAACCAATGAAACCTACCACAACACACAGAAAAAATCAAAATACAAGCATTACAATGGAGAAACCTTGCAGGCAAACATCATGCACAGAAAATAAAGACAATAGCTTGGAGACCTAAAAAAATCCAACCATCTGATAAACTTCTTGCGTGGGGGAATCTGGCCCCCCAGACTAATGAGAAGTCTGGGAGGTCTTTGGCTAGCTGTTCAACCCAGTGCCCACCATATACCAGTGCAAGACCAACAGAAGTTCTGACATTTGGGGGCTCTGAGCCCAGCTCAGGTCTCTGCAGTTTGTGAATGCATAGGGGATGGAGCTGTCCTTCACCCCAATCCATCCCCCAGGGCCCATCTTACCAGGTGTGATATGAAGACCCCTCTGATTAACCTCTTGGATAAGGAGTTTAGAATAGTAATATGGAAGATGTTTGTAGAACTCAAAGAAAGCATAGATCAATCTGAACAGAACACAAAGACAGAACTCAGAAAACTCCAAACTGAAAAAACAGATCTGACAAACACTGTACATCAACTGAAAAACTCAGTGGATGCCTCGCCAGCTAAGGACAGAATCGGTGTGCTGAAAGATGAGATGCAGAAAAACTCAACACAACAGAAGAAATTGGAAAAGAACCTTACGACAAACGATCAGGCAATGGAAAAAGTACTCAGGGAATGTGAACAGATGAAAATAGAAGTCTTTGATAAACTCAACAGAAACAACATAAGAATCATTGGAGTCCCAGAGGCCCAGGTAGAAGATCTCCAGGAAGAATCAAATGTGAAATACATCATCAAAGAGATACTCCCAGAGTTAAAGACTACATGCAATCAAATCCTGCATGCCCGAAGAATAAAAGCTAAAAGAGATACAAAGAAAAACACCCCAAGGCAAATCCTCCTTACAATGACAAATCCCACCCATAGAGATAGAATACTGAAAGCAGCAAGATCAAAAAGGGAAATAACATTCAAAGGAGTATCCCTAAGACTTACCGCAGACATGTCACAAGAAACTCTCAAGGCCAGAAGACAGTGCTGGGATATTGTGACAAGACTGAATGAAATGGAAGCCTCACTGAGATTACTGCACCCAGCCTGACACACGTTCAGGTTTGAAGGAAGGATACATAGCTTCATGGATAAACAACAGCTCAGAATCTTCACAGATATAAAACCAGACTTAAAGAAAAAACTGAAAGGTCTACTTTAAGACAAGAGAGACCAAGAAACTCAGCAAACTTATCTACAAAGACATTAAAATCCTATGACAATCATCTCCCTCAATGACAATGGACTAAGCTCACCAATTAAAAGACAAAGAATGGCAAAATGGGTCAAAAAGATGAATCCAACCTTCTGCTGCCTACAAGTAACACACCTGAATAGTCAGAACAAATATAGACTCAAAATCAAAGGCTGGAAGAAAATCATCCAAGCAAACAACACCCTCAAAAAAGCTGGGGTGGCCATATTAATATCTGATGACACTGACTTTATATTCAGAGAAGTGGTAAGAGACAAAGATGGACATTATATACTAATTAAGGGATATGTGCAATAGGAATAAATCAGACGATTAAACATATATGCACCCAATGAGAGACCAGCAAATCATCTAATACAATTACTGACAAATCTGAAAGAAGACATCAATAATAACACAATAATTGTGGGAGACCTCAACACGGCACTGTCAACACTTTATATGACAACCAGAATGAAACTCAACAAAAATACTAGCCCTGAAAAGAGTAATGGAAGAAAGAGGACTAGTATATATATATTTTATATATATATATATATATATATATATATACTATATATATATATATATACTATATATATATTTGTTTCCTGGAAACAAATGAAAATGAAGGCGCAAATTGTCAGAATCTATGGGACACAGCAAAAGCGGTCCTAAGAGGAAATTTTTTAGCTCTACAAGCACACATCAGGAAGGATGAAGGGTATACCTGAATCACTTAATGACGCAGCTCAAAAAATTAGAAAATGACCAACAAAAGGAACCAATAATAGGGATACAGATGGAAATAACAAAACTGAAAGCAGAAATCAATGAAATTAAAAATCAAAAAACAATCCGAAAGATCAAGGAAAGCAGAAGTTGGTTCTTTGAAAAAATAAACAATATTGATAGACCATTGTCAAAACTCACAAAGTCAAAGAGAGAGAAACCTGATAACCCGTAATAGAAATGAAAAGGGGGAGATCAAGACAGATACTGCAGAGATCCAAAGGGTAATTAGAGACTACTTTGAAAAACTTTATGCTACTAAATATGAGAACCTAGAAGAAATGGATAAATTCTTGGACACTTATAACCTTCCACAGTTAAATAAGGAGGATGTAGCATATCTAAACACCCCCATAACTATTGAGGAAATTGAAACTGTCATCAAATATCTGCCCAAAAAGAGAAGCCCAGGACCAGAGGGATTTACTAATGAATTCTTTCAAACCTTTCAAGAGGAGCTATTACCAATCCTAGCCAGGGTCTTCCATGAAATTGGAAAAAAAAAAACCAGGAAAAATCCCAAACAGCTTTTATGAAGCCAACATCACCTTGAGACCAAAAGCAGACTGAGATGCTGCCAAAAATAAAATTACAGACCAATATTCCTCATGAATGGAGATGCAAAGATCTTCAACAAAATCCTGGCAAATAGAGTCCAATGAATCATCAAGAAGATCATACACTAGGACCTAGTAGATTTCACTCCATTAATGCAAGGATGGTTTAATACCCATAAATCTATCAACATCATACATAACATCAACAAGAAGAAAAATAAAAATCACATGATCATATCAATAAACGCACAGAAAGCATTTGATAAGGTCCAACACCCATTCTTGATCAAAACTCTCAGCAAGATGGGAATGAAAGGAACCTTTCTCAATCTAGTTGAAGCCATCTACCACAAGCCAATGGCAAATATTATCCTCAATGGAGAAAAACTAAAAGCCTTTCCTCTAAATTCTAGTACAAGACAAGGCTGTCCTCTCTCACCACTCCTCTTCAACATAATACAGGAAGTGCTTGCTATAGCGATCAGGCAAGGAAAAGATATCAAGGGAATCCAGATAAGAAAGGAAGAAGTCAAGCTCTCACTGTTTACAGATGACATGATACTCTACTTAGAAAACCCTAAAGACTCTACCAAAAAGCTTCTAGACTCAAATAGCAAGGTGGCAGGCTACAAAATTAACACACAGAAATCAATGGCCTTTTTATGCACCAATAATGATAGGGAAGAGATGGACCTCAAGAAGGCAATCCCATTCACATTAGTGCCACACAAACTCAAATATCTTGGAATCAACTTGACCAAAGACATGAAGGACTGTACAAAGAAAACTATAAATCCTTGCTCCAAGAAATAAGAGTTCACATGGAAATGGAAACACATGCCCTGCTCATGGATTGGAAGGATTAACATCATTAAAATGGCAATACTCCCCAAAGCATTGTACAGATTTAGTGTGATCCCTCTAAAGATACCCTTGACATTCTTCAAAGAAGTGGATCAAACACTTACAAAATTCATCTGGAACAATAAAAACCCTCTAGCTTTCTGCAGCAGACAGGGCCGCTTTCCGGTGGGCCGTGCTCCCTCTCTCCTGACTCGAAGCTCTTAGTTCTCGCCAAGGAGGGACAAGTTGATCAGGAAGCCGCACTCCAACCATGGCTTTCAAAGAGAGCAGGAAGACGCCCGTGGAGCCCGAGGTGGCCATCCACCGCATCTGCATCACGCTCACCAGCCACAACGTCAAGTCCCTGGAGAAGGAGTGCGCTGGCCTGATCCTGGTGCCAAGGAGAAGAACCTGAAGGTGAAGGGCCCAGTGCGAATGCCCACTAAGACTCTGAGATCACCACCAGGAAGACCCCTTGCAGCGAAGGCTCCAAGACCTGGGACCGCTTCCAGATGCGCATTCACAAGCACCTCATCAACCAGTCAGTCCCTCGGAGATCGTCAAGCAGATAGCCTCCATCAGCATCTATCCAGGCGTGGAGGTGGAGGTCACCATAGCCAACGCCTGAGTGCTCGGCTATTTTTCTAATAAAAAGACCTAATACCACTAAAAAACAACAACAACAACAACAACAAACTCTAATAGCTAAAGCATTCCTATGGAAAAAGAAAATGTGCACCATTATTTTCCCCAACTTTAAACTGTACTAAAAAGCAATAATTATCAAAACAGCATGGTATTGGATTAAAGACAGACCCTTAGATCAGTGGATAGGCTTCAGTTCTCAAAGTTCCACAGACATATAATTACCTAATTATTGACAAAGGAGCAAGAAATCCTAATGGAGCAGGGAAAACCTCTTCAATAAATGTTGCTGGCAAAAAGCGAACATAGACCCCCAGTTAACATCATGTATGAAGGTAAAATCCAAATGGATTAAAGACCTTGATATCAGACTTGATACCATAGGTGTATAGAACAACATTTAGATAAAACACTCCATGACATTGAGACTAAAGTCATCTTCAAAGAGGAAACTGCACTTTCCAAACAAGTAGGTGCAGAGATAAACAGATGGGAATACATTAAGCTGAGAAGCTTCTGTACCTCAAAAGAAATAATGCCCAGGATACAAGAACCACCCACCGTGTGGGAGACACTATTAACCCAATACCCATCAAATAAAGGGCTAATATCCAAAATATACAGGGCACTAACAGAATTTTACAAGGAAAAAACGTCAAATCCCATCAAAAAATGGAGAGAAGAAATGAGCAGACACTTTGATAAAAAAGAAATATAAATGGTCAAAAGACACATGAAAAAATGCTTCTCATCACTGATCATCAGGGAGCTGCAAATCAAAACAACGATGAGATACCATCTCACACCACAGAGATTGGCACATATCACAAAGAATAAGAACAAGCAGTGCTGGCGGGGATGTGGAAAGAAAGGAACTCTTATCCACTGCTGGTGGGATTGCCATCTAGTCCAACCTCTATGGAAAATGATACGGAGATTCCTCCAAAACCGAGAAATTGACCTCCCATTAGACCCAGCTATTCCACTCCTAGGGATATACCCTACGAACAGAAGAATACAATACAGAAACCCGTTCCTCACACCTATATTTATTGCAGCACTATTCACAATAGCCAGGCTCTGGAAACAACCAAGTTGCCCTTCAACAAATGAATGGTCAAAGAAAATGTGGTATGTATACACAATGGAATATTATGCAGCCATCAGGAGAGATGAAGTCATGAAATTTTCCTATACATAGATGTAATAGAGTCTATCATGCTGAGTGAAATAAGTCAGAGGGAGAGAGAGACGCAGAATTGTCTCAATCATTTATGGGTTTCAAGAAAAATAAAAGTCTTTTATGCAACAATCCTCAGAGACAATGAGAGGAGGGCTGGAACTTCCAGCTCACTTCATGAAACTCACCACAAAGAGTGGTGAGTGTAGTTATAGAAATAGCTAAACTGAGAACTACCATAATCATGTGAATCAATGAGAGAACTGGAAAGCCTGTCTAGAGTAAAGGTGGGGATGAGGTGGGATGGAGGTAGATTTGGGACATTGGTGGTGAGAATTTTGCACTGGTGAAGGGGGGGTGTTCTTTACATGACTGAAACCTAATAACAATCATATTTGTAATCAAGATGTTTAAAGAAAAAAATTTTTAAAAAATTTTAAAGTTACAATGGGCATGAACACATTTTAAAAGCTTCTATATCATAGACAAAAATAGCAAGTAGAAAATAAAAATAAAATTCACAATGAGATATAAATATGCACACTTAAAATAGTTGAAATATTAAGTCAAGCTTTGCTGATTATTGATTAAATTAAAGGATATCTAGAACTGTAGCACACTACTGATAGCAGTACAAATTATCCTGGACTCTTTAAAAAGCAGTTTTAATCTTAGTCTTCCAAAAACAACTTACCTTTGCTATTTATTTAAACAATATAAAACGTTTGGAATATATTATCCCAAATAACACAATAATTGGGTTCATAATATTATACTCTGGATGAATACATATCTTTGAAAATTGGTTCACTTTGGATTTTTATTTCTATAACCAAAGTATTGCATAGTTGCCGCTTTCTTTAAAGCCTCTTTATTTTGCTGCTTTCTTTTTTTTTAATTAAATGATTTTTATTTTGACCAAAGTGGATTACAAATCTTTCACAGTAGTCTTTTAGGTACATAGTGACATTGAATTGGGGAATCCCACCACCAGTGTTGTCCTCCCTCCACCCCTGTTCCCAGCATGATCCCATATATCCTCCTTTTATCCCCAGGCTGCTAGTATAAGTGGGTTTCAATTCCGTTGTCATTGGCTTGGGATTTGGTGTTTAAACCTGATCATTTTTATTTCTATTCAATATTCATACACCTGTGTGGTCTTTGTACCCTCCATTATTTCCCCCTCAATTTGTGAGGCAGAATAAGATGGATCAAGATATTTAGTTCTGTTTGGAGGGAAAAAAAGAAAGAGGATAAAAGGGGAAGTAAAATCATACAAGAAAGAAAGGGGAAGAGTCATTATAGAGACTATAAAAATCAATTTAAGAGAAGAAAGGGAAAGAGGAAGAAAAACATAAAAACCATACAAAAAATCGACAAAAGAACCGGAAATGCACCATAGCAATAAAGACTGCAACCAAACAATAACCACAGTCCTAAAATAAAAACAAAACAAAGTACACAAAAAAGAAAATAAGAAAAAATGACAATAAAAGCAACAATAATAAAAAATTGATTTGTGCATATTGTTTGCATAGACACAAAAATATTTAGGACATTAGAAAGACAATTCGTTGGCCTAAGAGATAAAGGGTTTATCCACCCTTGAAGTATACTATCATGGGAGTAACTATAGTCTCTATACATGCTGTTTTTTTTCCCCTATGCTCTTTTGTGGTGTCTGGATACTTTCTGCTAAGTTGTGGATGATAAAATCATGCCATGGTAACTAGAGACCTTGGTATTTGCATAGGTTCATAAGATGGAGAGTAGAGTGAAGTCTTTTTATAAGTTTCTAGAAATTCTGATCAAGGACTATAATTTTAATCAGTCTTGATTTTTGTACGGATCCTAGTACAAAGTTTGAGGGAGAGGGATAGAAATAGAATTATCAGACTTTTGTGGAATATAAATATAGCGTACTGATAATATACAAAGATAGACGGGCCAGGAGGACCAGACCATGGTAGGAATCTTGCGACAAATAGCAAGAAAGTGTAGTTAGGGCAGAGAAGGGAGCACCATTACAATGACAATAGGAAATGATAGCTCTGGACAAAACCTAGAGAACGAAAGAGAAAAATTACATGCAGGATACCCCTTCTCTAACATTTTTGCAACTCATAGTGTCTAAAAAGAAAATTAAGGTTAGATAGAAGGAGAGAGATAAAGGACACACTTTTTATATTTTCTTCTCTTTGTGGACTGTTCAATAAGGAATTTTGGTGAAAGAGTCCCTCAGCTTAATGCTTAAGTTTGAATCAAGTCACGGGAATGTTGGGCTGTTCTTGCGGCACCCATATGCACTGATAACACTACATGGCATTATTCCTTGTTCGCATAGGCACATTAAAATGAAAATACTATACACCAAATAAGTTCATATCTAATAGAGATAGGAACACACAAATATTGTAGTGCAATGGGTCTTTACACCATGCACATTGACATAATGACCTGGCACAGGCCTCAGAAGAATGGGCATTCTCCATTCACTCCTGAATCAGGGAAGCCATCTATGAAACATCCAAAGTTGTCTATAATATCACCTGGAAGCAATCCTCTACCAGGGAAGACCCTACTGCTGCTCTGACATCGATCTACTCAAAGAGTCTTACCTTAACATTGAGAAGACTTAACTACAACAACGACTTGCTTACTGGCAGGGCATTCTGCGTTGCCCTTTAATTGTGAGTTGAAATTAGAGGATGCTTCTCACATCTTGACTTCAATGTAGGATATGCAGATTCTAGGATCTTTAATTCATAACCCTGATGCCAAGAACAGAGACTAAGTGAAAAATAAAACTGTATTGGCATTACAGACAATGATCTGGATTGGACAAACTAGTTTGCTGGCGCCTAGATTTGGTCTTGTGCAGGAAACTTCAGGGGTAGGCTCCCCTTGTATTTAGGTCAAGGCTTTTCCTTTCCATGACCCCCATATTTGGTGGGCCTATGCAACAATAATTACCACTCTAACACTGTTTTTACTGTGCTCCTTTGACTCTAAACTTTAAAAAATAACCACCTAAACGTTTGAGGTTAACAAACTAATATTTATGTGCATGGAAATGTAAAAAACTACTAATTCTTCATGGGGCCTGGGAGACAGCATGGAGGTAAGGCAGTTTTCTTTCATGCAAAAGGTCATCGGTT
>PVKC010002161.1:0-45103 GCA_004027635.1 Crocidura indochinensis | reverse complement strand
GACCTCGGTTCGATCCCCCGGTTCCCCATATGGTCCCCCGTGCCTGCCAGGAGCGACTTCTGAGCGAATAGCCAGGAGTAACCCCTGAGCGTCACTGGGTGTGGCCCAAAAACCAAAAAAAAAAAAAATACCTTTGAGGCTAGGCGGTCTCAGTGCTCAGTTCCCAGGACTGAGTGGAGGAACTGGGATGGGATTTCCCTGCAGCCCTTGTTCTCCTCATGACTTCCTTGGCCCCACCTTGGGCTTCGGCCTCTTTTTTTTTTTTTTTTTTTGGTTTTTGGGCCACACCCAGTGACACTCAGGGGTTACTCCTGGCTATGCACTCAGAAGTCGCCCCTGGCCTGGGGGACCATATGGGGCACGGGGGATCGAACCGCGGTCCGTCCAAGGATAGCGTGGTTAGGCAGGCCCTTTACCTCCAGCGCCACCGCCCGGCCCCGGGGCTTCGGCCTCTTTAGGGATGAGCTGCAGTCCCCTTGAGTAGGGAAGTGCCATTTCACGAGTTGCTGTGTCTGCAGGTCCTGGATGAGTTCTCCAAGCAGGTCGAC
The DNA here is from genome assembly GCA_004027635.1 of Crocidura indochinensis. Taxonomy (NCBI): domain Eukaryota; kingdom Metazoa; phylum Chordata; class Mammalia; order Eulipotyphla; family Soricidae; genus Crocidura; species Crocidura indochinensis. The sequence goes on along the minus strand of PVKC010002161.1, from coordinate 44,555 downwards.
AGGATAGACTGGCCCTGTGGGTCCCCTCAGACCATCACCTATGCAGGCCTGGAGGACTATCTCAGCAAGTACCAGGTAGGGAGCACCAGTGTTCTGTGGAGCTCAGGGGGGCCCGTAGGAGGTGAAGTGAAGGCACCAGCCATGGAACTGCCAACCTGGGGCTCCCCCACTGTTGTGTTTGGTTTCTGGGGGTGGGAGTGCTGCCAAGGAGATGCCAAAGAAACCTTCAGACCATTCTTAGTGATTGGTCCTGGAGCAGATAGACCAGGACTCACCGTGGTGCTCCAGAATTGTGTCTCCCACGCCCTTTGGTTCCCAGATTTCTCTAGGGCTGGCACTGGCAAGGACTGCACCTCCCCTGGATCTTTCTTCGGCCCCTTGTATGTTTGGAAAAAATTTCCTCGAGGCCACTTTAGGTGGTGCTGAGAGGCTATTAGAAGTGGTGAGGAAGGGGGCCCGGGAGATAGCATGGAGGTAAGGCGTTTGCCTTTCATGCAAAAGGTCATCGGTTCGAATCCCGGTGCCCCATATGATCCCCTGTGCCTGCCAGGAGCAATTTCTGAGCATGGAGCCAGGAGTAAACCCTGAGCACTGCCGGGTGTGACCCAAAAACCAAAAAAAAAAAAAAAGTGGTGAGGAAGGATGACAGGGCATCCCCACAAGCTGGGCCTGTGCTCCTCCCCCTGAGCATGTCTATGACACACACACAACACACGCACACACAAATGCTCACTCAATGTTTGACTGTTTCTCAGCAGCCACTGCAGCCCTGACATTGTCCTTATTCCCTTGCCAGAATCCCCGAGAAGCTGACCCCATGACGAAAGTGCAGGCAGAATTAGACGAGACCAAAATCATCCTGGTAAGTGAAGCTGAGGGAGCCCAGGAAGCTAAGAAGATCTGCTGGGCCCAAGCACACAGTCACTACCAGCCCATGAGGCACCCTCTCAAAATTGCAGGTGTGGATCCTATGGGGTGCCAGGAATCAAACCCAGGTCAGCAGTATGCAAGGCTGTGCTATCACTCCAGCCCCTAAAACTCTCTCTGTTGTTTTGTTTGAGGCCATAGCTGGCAATACTCAAAACACTCCTGGCTCTCTGCTCAGGGACCACATGGAGTGCCAGGGGTTGAACAGATGGGCTACATGCAAGGCAAGTGCCCTCTCCATCGTGTTCGATCATTCTGGCCCAGACATGAGATCGGTATAAGACATCTACATTGCTCCACTGCCCATGGATTTGGCACATTACTGCTCTTTCTGCATTTTTTTCACTTATTAACACTCTTAAGAGGGGTCCTGAAGCTGCCTAGAGAAGACCCAGGTTGCGGACAGAGAAGTTCTGTGCTTTAGAGAAGCAATCTCTCTGCCAAAGAGGGTCTGGGAGGGCCCTGGATCCATAGGGAACTTTCCAGAAACATGAGAGGGGTCCAGTCCATGCTAGCCAGGGCAGGACTCCATCAGACCCTGTCTGTGGGTAACTGAGCACAGCACCCACTTCTGTTCTTATTAGCACAACACCATGGAGTCCTTGTTGGAGCGTGGCGAGAAGCTTGATGATCTGGTATCCAAATCAGAGGTGCTGGGGATCCAATCAAAAGCCTTCTACAAAACGGTGAGTTTCCCTGATTGCTGTGGAGACCCGTCTTTCTCCAGAACTGTTACCACAAAACAGTGATATGTGGGGAGATCCCGGGAGCTCTGTCATGGTGGGGCTCACTAGGGCACCACCCCATCCCCCTGGTCCTGTCCCCTCGGAGCTGAAGGCACCATTGTATCTCCATGCTTCTGTTCACTCCTAGATGAAGGCACCACCCCTTCCCCTTGCCCTGTCCCAGGACAGTTGAGGGCCCATTTCCTGGTCATGGGGCTCCCTGTTTCTGCTGTCTATTGCCCAGTCCGGTCTGTCCATGAGCATCAGTATTCTTGGCTGGGTTGTGACTCAGGGCTCCAGTGCTCGCTCTGCCTGTGGGACCCTATGTTGCCGCCTGGCTGAACTCTGGAACACTGTTAGACCTGGGCCCAGGTAGGAAGGCAGGTCCAACATGAGGGCCTGTCACCCTCTTGTCACCCGAGAAATGACCTATTGGGACACTGGGGGAGGGGACAAAGTCAAGGCCTTGGTGCCGGACTTCACCACTGGCATTCCTGGGGGCACACAGGCTGATCTTGGGGCTGGGCCGGCACTTCTTCAACTACCATTGTCTTTCTGAAGGCCCGGAAACAGAATTCGTGCTGCGCCATCATGTGACCACTGGAGTGGCACCATCATTGGCATCTGGACGGCAACCCCAGAGGACAGAGCTGCTGCTCGGGAGATGTGAGGGGCATATGCGCCTTTCATTTCAGAGCTGTGGGGAGGAACCATGGGGTAGAGGAAGGGACCTGGGTGGGGGCGATTGGAATTCGTATGTCTAGTGATTTTTTTTGAAAGCTACTTTTGAGCCCAAAAGCAGTGTCTTTGGGGCCAAATGAAACCATAAATTTCTCAGACTCATGTAGATACCGAACAACTTTCTGCACTTCCCCTGTGAGACACCGCCGGTGAGGGAGAGCAGTGCGGGGCCTCGGTGCTTGGATGCCTGGGTGGCCCAGATGTGCACTCCATCCTGGGAACACTTCCAGCTTCCATGTGTCCCTCTCCTGTTCACACTCCAGTAGGACCAGGAGAGGGCAGAGCTTCTTGAAGATGTCTCTAAAGGGGTAGTGGGCAGAGCCAAGGCCAACCATGAACCCAGCAGGTCCTCTCCCAGAGCCATTCCTGGCCTTCAGCGCTGTCCTGGGAAGGGACCTGGCTTGCCCTCGGTCTTTCCTCACATCTGCTTTCCCTCTGCCTCGGGCAGCAGGGCCATAGGGCGACCCCTCTCCCCCAGGTCTGCCTATTCTTAGAACAGCCTCTCCAGTATCCTCTGCCACTGAGCGCCCAGAATCCTGCTCTGTCCCACTGTGCTTCCTAAGGACACAGGCTGCTGGGGGAAGGGTGCTGCCTTTGGCCTGCCAGAAGTTGGGCTCTGCACAGTCCCTGACCAGTGCACCCCCCGGAATCACCTTCTCGCTGCCTTTTCTCTGGGCATTTCGCTGACCCCTTGAGGCATCTGCCCACCTGATTTTCTACTGCCAGATCCCTACGAACCACAAACCTGCTCTCACCTTGTGGCAGGTGTGGGGGCATATCCCTGGGGGGAGGGGGGTGGAGGGACAGAGCAGTGGTGGGCCAGGCCAAATACGACCTCCCGGGAATCAGTTGGTGTAGACATACTAAGAACTATGGCCTAACTGCTCTGGGAAAGGGGTTCCAATCAGGATAAAACTGTCTTTTGAAATTCCAAAAATGGTTCTGTGATTTCTTTGGACCTCAAGGGCACATGTCTGGAGAGGGTTTCTGTTCCAAGCCCCTTCATTGGTCTTGGCAGTTCTGGCAAGAACTAGGTGAAGGCACCCCACCAATAAGTGCTGCTGAGCCTTACCTGGGGGAGTCCCTCCCCAAAAGCAGGGAGGCTGGCATAGGGGTGCAGGGAACTGAACAGACACTGGGGGGCACCACTTCCTAGCTGCTCGGCCCTCTGCTCTGGTCCTGAACTTGGTCTCTGGGAATGCACGACATAGAGGTGTCTATCTGGATTTGGCTTCTCCATGGGGGGCTGGCTGGGTCACCCTCAGTGACCTCCCCAGGAGCTGCAGGGCTTGGCCAGCAGGGAGCCTCATTTGAAAAGACTCCTCTGATTACACTGATAGAAGCCGCGGCCTACATATTCCAGGAGATGCCTCCACAAGGGCCACTGGCCTACATTCTCCCGCCTGCCACCTGCCTTCAGCCTGCAGGAGCTGGACTGAGGCCACCCAGCTGGGGAGGAACACAATGCCCCAGGTGGCCTTGGGGGGCCACTCCGTTTCTGGAAGGCCCTGTCCAGCCCATGCATACAACAGGCAAGGTCGCGATGGGACCACGTCAGGCAACCTAGGTGATCTCAGCTTCACACACTGTATGTGGAACAGAAGAAGCCACCACAGACCTCTGCACCAACTTGGCCCAGTCAGCCCTCACAGTGCAAGGAACAGGCGGGTGCAGAGCTCAAGGGCTAGACAGCTGGTTCCCCCATGGTGGGGCCTCATCTACCCATGACCTTCAGCACTTCTTTGCCTGTTGTGGACTCCTTTCAGCCTTAACATCCTCTCCCAGCAGCCACTGCTCTGCTGCCTCTAGTGACCACCATGCATCTGCTCAGGCTCTCAGGAGCAGGCAGGGAGAGGGGTGTTCAACCCACAGGCTGTACATCTGGGAGGAGATGGGAGGGGAGCCCCCACACTCAGACCAAACTCCATCCTTCTGGCTCAGCAGAGCTGAAAGAATTGGTGAATGATGGAGTACGGGGCTGTGGGACATCTGCCCGGTGACACCCATAGGGAGACCTCGTGTCCTTGCATGCTGTCTGCCTCCTTAGGCTTGCCGACCTCTGGCTTCTCGAACCAGCCCAGGACACTGGGCTTACGTGGGGATGGAGGCGCCAGGCTGCACGCACAGCGCTTTGTCCTTTTATTTGCAGTTTCCCGAGACAGAACAAAATAAGTTTTGTACACTTACAAGGCTCAGAAAGAAAAGACAATGAAACTCAGCAAAAAGAGGGAGTGGAGGGAGAGGCCGGCCAGCACCGCCGCCGCCACACGGCAGATGGGGTCGGGACAGTGGTGTGGCTGCTTGGGAAGGGTCATGCAAAAGAATGAGCCCCAGAAAAAAGGCCCCCAAAGGGTCCAGGACAGGCAGGGCTGTGGGGACAGTGGTGGGAGCAGAGGAGCCCCAGGAGATGAGTGGTGGCCAGGCCCACACTGTGCGTGATGAGCCCTGTCAGATGGTTACCCTGTGTCCATGGGGGAGAGGGTGGGAGGTGGGTGAGTGTCCACTGTTTTTCATGGACGGTCCCCTTAGAAGTCAGCACCCCCGTGTCCTGTCCCCACTCTGTGCCTCTCCCTTGGCTCGGTTTGTGGGGGGCAAGAGAAAGAAAATCCTTGTTAAAAATTATGTCAGCGAGTCCTGGGGGCAGCAGGTCCCACCTTTCTGCAGTCTTTAGCCCGACCACAGCCCCATGTGCCCCAGTGGGCACTGTCAGCCCACCCTTCGTGCATTGCCACCTGCATGCCCAGAGGCCTCCTTCCCTCGGCTGGTCCCCATTATACAATGAAGCTTCTCAGGGTTTTCCGAGAGCTCAGCCTGCCCACCTCTATCCTGTTCCAGCTCCCCCTGCAGCTCCAGACGCCACCTCAGCAAGCACCTCTCAGGGCCCCAGCACCACCACCTATGCTTCCATCCTTCATCCTGCAGTATGGCCTGCCCGGCCTGGGAACAGGGGCCAGGGGCTGGTGGGGAGACAGACATGCTCTTGCGTGGCCCCATGGGCTGGGGAGGGGTGAGCAGAGAAGGGAAAGCCCCCAAACAGGCAATGAGGCTGGGACAAGGGCCCTGCCCACCCTCCACAGGGGTGCAGCCAACAGAGGGAACTAAGGCGGTTCTCCTTCGTACCTCCCCGCCCCCACAAGGGCCTGAGCTGGGAGGTCTGGGCCAGCGAGGACTTGGGGAACTGGGGCGTGGGAAGGAAGGTCCGGGAAGCAGGAGGGACAGCGGCCCCGCAAGCACCCCGCAGCCCCTGCCCAAGACAGCCGGCTTGTAGGTGCAGCCATGCAGGTGGGGGTAGGGGGCTGCGGTGCCTGGGGTGGGCACTACACCAGGAAACAGGCCCTGGATGGACAAGTTCGCGGGGGGCTGTCCCCGGTGGCCAGGAGCAGACGGACACACGTGGAATGGGACAGAGCAGCCAGTTGGTTCAAAACCCCACAAACGCCAGTGATTTTTACAGCTTGATCTGGGTGAAGTTTTGTTGTTTTCTTTCCTCAATTCATCCAGCATTAATTTTGTTGTGGTTGTCGCTGTTATCTCTTTTTTTGTTTTTAAAAAGAAATTACATCTGGTCTTGGTTTTCTGCAGACACGGCACCAGGGAAGGAAGGAGGCAGACACGAACATGCGACAGGCAGGCCTGCGACCGAGGGCAGGCAGCTCCGAACATCCGTCTGTCCCGAAGCCCAAGCGGTTCTGAAACGGGACCCGGGGTAGCAGGGGTCAGTGGCTAGTCAGAGGCTGCAGCCCCACACGCACCCCCAGTTGGTGTGCAGGGGTCAGCAGGGTGCCCAACACAGCCCTCCATTCACCTTCACTGCAGCGGGGCCACGGGAGCACCCGAGCAGTGGAAATGGACGTTCTGCCACTTGCCCTCTCGGCGGTGCCACACTCGGGTCTCTTCGGACTGGCTGGTGCGGGGCCGGCCCTGCCCATCGATGTACTGCGTGAGGCGGATGTAGGCGATGCACGCGGCATCTTCGCCAATCACGTGCACGTGCGGGTTCAGGATGGTCGTGTGGATTGGCTTGCTATTCTTGGCGAGCACTGTGGGCAAGCAGGTGGGCAGGCACTTGGCACCCTGAAAACCCCAGGCTGCTGTCCCTACCTTCCCTGGTCCGGAGGGCTGGGAGTGTCAAGGGCTGTTCCAGTGGACCAGGTGAGACGTGGGAGGCCCAAGTAGGGCAGGGGGGCCAGGACTTCTGGTTCAGGGGGTCATGGGGCTCTTGGAGCAAGGCCTCCAGTCCAGCCATGCCCTTCCATAGGCCCTTCCCTTAAGGCTCAGTTTAACAATAGGTCCTGCCCCTTGCCCAAGGCTTTGCCCTTTATTCACAGTTCCTGACCTTTACAGCTTGGCTTTAAGTAAGACACTGCCCCTTACAGGTCCCCCCACTTAACCATAAGCTCCTTCCCCTTCTCCAGGTCTCAGCCCCTAACTCACGGTTCTCGAAGTAGAATCTGTGGAAGTCCATTCCTTCCACTAGGTTGCCCAGAGCTTCAGGTTCAAATGAGGTCAGGCCTGGGTCGCAGATTTTCCTGGGGGCCACACCCACATGATGGGGTCAGAGTGGGCTCTGAGCCCTTCCTTCCTTCCACCCCTGCTCTCCCAGGACTCCAGCCCATGGCCCAGCAGGGCATCCACTCACGCATAGGCCTCAAAGTCCCCGTTGTTCACAGCCTCGATGAGCTGCTCCGTGATCTTGATGATCTCCTGCTTCCTCGCTGCAGGGACAGGACAATGACCACTCGGCCCAGCCCCACCCAGCTCAGCCACTGGCACCGCCTACAGCTCCCACCCTCAGCCCCACCAGCTTTTCTCTGAGTTTCCTAATTGGACAATAAAGGTCTGTCCACGGCACCGAATGTCTGCAAGATGTCGGGGGTGGGGACACAAGTGCTGACAGTCCTGGGGCTCTGCATTCCTGTCTGGGCCCTGCCCACCGAGTGATCCCCTACCCACATCCAACCATGCTGGGGTGGTGGTGGGGGTTGGAAAGAACCTCATGTGAGACTCAGGTACAGCGGAAGGAAGCAGCCCCTTACTGGAATCCAGCAGCTAGTGTGTCCCTCCCCAGGTCTCCGTCTGTGTCCCGCATAAAGCCCACCCTCCAGCCTCAGCTCTCCTGCAGCACCCACTGCCCACTGGACCCTGCAGCCACCGCAGAGTGCCTACCCTGTGACCTCTGTTGAAGTCAGGCCCAGACCCCAGTAGACCCTGGGAAGTCTGACCATAGTCTCCATCCATGCAGGACGGTCTCAGCGTGCAGAAGAGGTGAAGGTCAAGCAACCCACACCACTGGCTCCCAGGAGCCATGTTCAGACAGGCCTTTAGGGACAGGCTGAGGGTCCTGCTCCCTCCCTCTCCTCACGCCCCCCCCTACTCCAGACTACTGAGGTCCTGAGTCAAGTGCTTCACCATGTCCATGCACAAGAATGCAGTCAGCACCATATACCTATGTGTACATGCATACACACAGGTACACACAGCCAGCACTGCACACACACAGGAATACACAGCCAGAACACACACACACACACACACACACACACACACACGGGAACACACAGCCAACACCACACACATAGGTACACAGGCATACACACACACACACACGGAAATGAATACACATGGATACAGTCAGTATCCACACATACACACACATGCATACATACAGGTATACACAGCCAACATTGCACATGTACATACACAGGCACATATACATGGTGAGCTCCTGAGATGTATGTGACCCCCAAAAACATTCCCCAGGGCACCCAGAGTCCTGCCTCCCTGGAGTCCATGTCCAGCCCTTGCTGACCAGCAGGATACATGTAGCATCATCTTCTACAGCAGGCACCATCTGACCACAAACTGGCTGTGACCAGCTGTCAGCCCCAAAGGGGAGCCCCCAGGTGCCTCTGCATTAAGTGTCACTCCCTAGGGCTCACCCCACAAGGCCCTGTCCCCAGAGGGAACGGGCTGGCACTAGGGTCCAACAGTGACTCAAGAAAAGCCTTAGGACAGCAGCATGATTGCACACAGCCACCTGCATGTGTGGACATGTATGTGTGTATATACGTGTATGTGTATATGCTAACGTGTGCTTGTGTCTATGTGTGTACCTATGCATGTACCCATAAGCTTGCATGGTTGACTCCTGGTCGAGTGCTGTTTCCCCATCTCCCCTTTGCACATCAACCTGTGGCTCCAGTGCGCTGGCAGGGACCAGCCCCACTTCTTCACACACATGTCCACATAGGAACACACATATACACACTTCTCCCTTTGCATCCCTAGATGCACTTTGGTTCAGGGCAGCCTGGACCCTGGAGGCCTCCTTATGGACTTGGGAGCTGGCCCCCAAGAAAGGAGTATAACCTCCGTCCCTGCCCTTGTCCCCCTACTCCCACTTCTTGCCCCATCCTTGGCCACCACCCCCTCATCCCCGCTGAGATGATGCTGAGGCTTCAGCGCCTGATGTTGCTCCCCACCTGCCTCCCCGACCCTGCTCCTATGCTCAGCCCCTGCCATCTTGAGCCCCCTGCACCTGCCAGACACACGCCTGAACGCACCTGCAGCCCCCAAACCCTGTAGACTGTGGGACTCTGCCCAGGATTACTGAGCAGTCATCCTGGGAGCTCTGGGAGCCTTCGGAGCCGCCCTACCCTCCTCTCTCCTAGCGGCAGAGCTCACTGGGAGTGTGGGGGAGATGGATGAGAGATGCCTGAGGATGGGGCAGAGGGGCTCAACCGACCCCGTCCTACCCTGCGCCCCGTGCCCTGCTCCCGAACCCACTCACCCAGCCACTCTGCAGCCATGCCCAGCCCTGCAGCCTCCTGGGGCAGCCTGTGGCCCCAGCCGAGTCATCAATCCCTGTAAGCGACACCTCTGTGCAGGCAGGTGGCTATGGCGGCTCCGCCCTGCCCAGCAGGGGCGCCCCAGGGTGCCTGCCTGCCCTTTAACCAGCACCTCGCATGGCCGCCAACCTGCACTTCCACTTGTTCCTTGTTCTTCTAGGAACAAACCTAGTCCGGCATCAAGAGATGCTGGGTGTGATGACCACTGTGTGAAGTCAGCCCACGCCTTTGGCCACGGCCTGTCTACTGAGGTGCAGGGAGCCCTCAGCACCAATTCTGTCCCCCACCCCATGCTGACCTCTCCCACTGCAGCAGTGGAGCCCCTGGGAATGGCCAGCAGGGCCCCCCAGCTGCTACTTACTCGGGGTGGGTGGGGGGCCAGGGAGAGCTGGAGGCAGGCAGGCCAGGGGGCCCTCAGCGTCTGGGGTCCCTGAGCCCCTTCTCATGGAGCTCAGGAGGTCAGAGATCCTGGGGGCTGGGGAACAGACAGAGGGGGACACAGAAGGGGCACAGGCCGGAGCTGTGGTGCTGAGCAAGTCCGGGGAATGCAGGGGATACAGGGGGTAAAAACAGGATGGGCAGAGGGGAGCATGGAAGGATGGGATACAGGGCAGGACACAATAGGCACAGGAGGTGAGGACAGATGGGATTTGTAGGTGCAGGGAACAAGAGGAATGGAGGGTTCCCATTGTGGGATCATGGGGGCTGGAAGCAAGGTCTGAGCCATCAGGGGGCGCCAAGGCCCAGGCAAAGGGAAGGCAGCCACTGGGTGGTGGGGAGGCTGTGGAGGGAGCAGACATGAGAGAGCCTCGGGGGAACCCAAGGACTGAGCAGGAAAGGTCTAGGCCATAGGGTTGTGAAGTGACTTCAGAACCTCAGAGCCCTGGGAGGCCTGGGCTGGACACAGTGCAGGAAGGCGTTGGGCAGCCATGGAGGGCTGTGCTGAGGGGGAAGCAGGAAGAGGCTCGAGGTGCCCAGAGCTAGCACAGGTGCAAGGCCAGGGGGCATGCCCAGAGCTAGCCTAGGAGCGTGGCGGGGTGCAGCTGCAGTGTTCGGGCAGGAGCTACTGTGCCCTTGGCAGCAGGCAACAGGTTGAATGGATGCTACTTACACGGGCTCGGCAGGGGGCCCTCAGCGTCTGGGGTCCCTGAGCCCCTCCTCACAGAGCTCAGGAGATCAGAGATCCTGGGGGCTGGGTGAACAGACAGAGGAGGACATAGGGGACAGACAGACGCAAGGCAGACGGCAACAGGAAGGGCTGGAGGGAGGAAGAGGCGGCTCTCACCCTGCCCTGCCACCGAGTGGCACGAAGGGAGCTGGGCCAGGCACGCAGAAAGACCTCGGGGTGAGCCGGGCCCAGGGAACCAGAGGCCTGAACCAGCCAGGGCCTGGCCAACTCTGGGAGACACACATGGGACCCTGGGCTCCTTCGATTCCAGACATCGTGGCGCTGGCGCCAGCGGGCTCCCCAGGAAACCCCAAAGTGATAGATTCTGGAGCTCCTGTGCTGTGCCAGACTCAGGCCTGAGTGGGCCCTGAGGGTGGTAGCCACCAGGCTCAGAACAGAGGCCTGGTCCTGCTGTAGGTGACCAAGGGTACTCCTGCCTGTCTGCATGGGGTGCCAAGGCCAGCTGGGCCCAGGAAGGAGGCTGGAAGGCCAATGTGGAAGGTCCCCAAGCCCAAGAGCCACTCTCTGCCCGTGCTCACAGCCACTCCAGGACCCTCCATGGGGTGGCCCTGTGGGTATTTGCAGAGCAGCCCTATGTGACCCAGGCTGGGCCTCAGATCTCTTTGGGAGGCCAAGGCTCAATCGTGAGGCAAGTCAGACTGGACATGCAGGCCGGGTCCCAGCGGGCAGCCCTGAGGCCTGAACGTGGAAGTGCCCCTCTGGCCTGCCCAGTGATGCCAGCCTTAAACTGAAGCCAACTTCAACATGCTTTGGGGAGGGGTGCAGTGCAGAGAGTGGGCTTCCCCTCCCCCCACAGCCCTGCACCTGGGCCAAGCCCCTACTGCTAGCAGCCTGAACCTCTGAGCTGGAGCTGAGGTGGCCCTGAGTCGCACAATGGGGCGAGGGCGCCCTCCTCTGGCCTGGCCCAGACCCCTTCTGGTCCCTGTGAGGCCCAGCAGGGCCACACAATACCTTTTGTGTCTTCATCCTCAATGGTGGTGTGGGTGCTGTCAGAAGACTCCTGGGGGATGGACGCAGTGTTAGTGCTGGGGCTTGCCTGACCCCATCCCCACCCCAGGCAGGGCAGTAGAAACTGAAGAGCCCAGCTTCACTCTGCCCAGGCCTCCAGCACTCCAACTCCACACAGCAGAAAGGGGCGCCCTGGCAGGGCAGGTCTGTGCACTTTGCTCCTCCAGGCACCTGCGTCAGCTGCACCCATAGCCCCCCACAGGCCACAGACTGCTCCAGCAATAGGACATGCCCACATCCCCTACAGTCCTGGCACTGGCTCCTCAGAGGGGCTTTCTTTTGAGGGGGGGTTGTCACATCCAACAGTGCTCAGGGGTTGCTTCTGGCTCTTCTCTCAGAAATTACTCCTGGTAGACACAGAGGACCATATGGGATGCTGGGATTCAAACCACCATTTGTCCTGGATTGACTTCGTGCAATGCAAACGCCCTACAACTGTGCTATCTCTCCGGTCCTTAGTGGGGACTTTCATGGGCCCCTCCTGTGCCCAGTGTGCTCACTCACTAACTACTATGTCCACGTAGTTGGCCCTACCTATACAGCCCACAGGGACAGCAACCCTGAGCCCAGACACAAGCTGAAAGGATTCTCTGGCCCTTCTTCGCACCCTGGTCAATCAGTGCCCTCGGTCCTCAAGTCCCAATGCTGCCAGGAACTACACGTGCTGAGGATCCTGAGAGTGGCTCTGGCCCCTGACCAACTGGGCCTCGTGCCCTTCCCTCCAGCACCCCAAGCCAGTCCCTTCCCTGGCCCCAGTGAAATGCCGATGGGATGGATGTCAGAGCAGAGGGAGAGGAGGCCAGCAAGAGGCAGGCCGAGGGTCGCCTGGTGAGCAATGGGGAGGCCGTGAGGGTCTGAGGGCCCCCACCCTGCACCAGCCCAGCTCCAGGTCCACATAGCAGAGCTGGGAGTGCCCAGCAGGGGCAGGGCTGAAGTTGGGAATAGCCCTGGGAAGCCCCTGAGAAGTGCCCTCATGTCTGTGCAGGACGGGGGAACTCAGCGCCTGGGCCTGAGCAGTAGGGGCCGGGGTTGGGCTGGTGGGGGCAGCATGCGGCCATAGCCAGGCCAGAGGCGCTCGGTACCTTGATCCCGTCGGCGGGGTTATGAATGACGGTGGTTTGAGGCTCCTACAGAGAGAGAAGCGAGAGGGGAGAGAGGCCACGTGAGACCCCAGCGGTGAGAGCACAGTGAGAGGAGCATGGACTGTGGAGAGGCCCAAAGTCCAGGCAGGAGGAGCATAGCGGGTGGAGCACAGCAGGTGGAGCACAGACTGTGGAGGCAGCCGCAGCCCGGGCAGCACATGGACAAGCAGGTGGCAGGCTCAGGGGATGATGGAGTGAACGAAGCACACTGCCTCTGTGGTCTGACCCTGGGCTGGGCATGGTGGGCATAGTTTGGCACAGATTTGGAAATGTCATGGGGTGTAAGTGGCATATGAGATGAACGGGGCCTGAGAGGGGACTGGCTGGCAGGCCCTGGACCCTCCCCACGCCCAGCAGAGGCAGCCCCCAGTGCTCAGAGGTCAACAAGTCCTTGTGGGGCCCAAGAGTGCTTCCTGACCTGCAGATGCCCAGATAGCCCTACAGGCTGGGCCACGGCCATAGGGTGCTGCCTACAGAGGAGCAGTGAGGCCTGTCCCCCGCACCGTGTGGTGAGCACAGGGCGGGCACAGGCCCCACGCATGGCTGTACTTGGAGGGAGCTTGGATCACCACCACATGTACCCCAGCAGCGTCAAGAGGGGCTCAGGTCCACCAGAACTCCAGGCTTGCCCATACCCTGCCTCATCTGGGCATGAGTCTAGGCCAAGGCAGCCCAAGAAGGTCCCACTGATCCCAAGTCAATATGGACAGGAGCCAGGTCTGGCCCTCCCCAAAGGGTCAGCCCACCCCACACCTGAGGGCAGCATAGTAAGGCCAAGGCCCTGCCTTTGCCCACAGAACCTGACAAGAGGACACGGAGTGGGGGGCAGACAACAGGAAATGGGCAGGGGGTACCAGGAAGTAGGAGGTGAAAGGTCAGTAGCAAGAGGGACCGAGGAGTCAGTACCAGGTGAGCGTCAGTACATGGGATCAGTATTTGGGGTCAGTATATAGAGGTCGGTACATGAGATCAGTACTTGGGGTCACTATATGGGGTCAGTGCAGGGGGTCAATATGGGGTCAGTACTTGAGGGTATATGGGGTCAGTACATGGAGATCAGTATATAAGGGTCAGTATATGGGGGTCAGTATATTGGGGTCAATACATGAGGGCCAGTACATGAGGATCAGTATATGGGGGTCTGTACCAGGTGAAGGTCAGTGGGGGAGTCAATGGGGGTGTCAGTACCAGGGCAGCAGGAGGCAGCGTCCCCTTGGGGCTGGTGGCAGCTGTGCTGTTTTTGTTGCTGTTGGTCTGCGGCTGTAGAGCGGGAACATGAACAGGTGTTAGGGGGAAGAGGTTGAGGGGGTGGGGCAGCTATGGGGCTGGCTGGGGGGCTCACCTTCACCCCATCTGCCTTCTTGTTGAGGAGGCTCTTGGCTGCTGTGTGGGAGCAAAGAGTCCTGAGTGAGGGGGACATGCTGGGGCCCTAACAAGCCCCTCCTAAAGGCCAGTCCAGGCCCCGGAACAAGCTCTTCCCTCCCACAGCCTCCATGGGATCCCAAACTGCCCTGCTGACCCCTGGGCTCTGAGGAGAAACAGCTCCCCTCTGCCAGGCACCCCCATTCTCAGGACAGGCAGGGGGCAGCGGGCTCCATTTCAGCCCTCACTTAGAAGCTCAGAGCTCCCCACTGCCAGGCCCAGCACCACCTGGCTCTTGGCTGTGGGCAGGGGCAGATCCCAAGGGCCCCATGGCCTGGCTGACACCCCCTCAGTTCAGCCCTGGGGCTAGCCAGTTCCACCCTCTGTCATTGACCCTCCACTCCCAGCACAACTGCTCCCTTGTAGGAAACTGAATGAGAGCTTACCTTGCACGAAGAGAAAGATGCAATGGGAACAGGGAGTGAGAGAGGAGAGAGAGAAAAGGTTTGTGGGTCAGGCCAGCGTGAAAACTGTGGGGCAGGGGTCAGAGGATCCCAGGCAAGCAGGCGGGGAGGGGGGCACAGACTCTCCTGCTGCGGACATCCAACTCTGATGCCCCACGGGAAGACGGTCCTGTCATCGAGGACGGCCCATGCGGCCTGAGTGGACAGGCGCAGTAGACGTGGGGAGAGCAGGAAGAAGTGTGGGTCCTTAACCAGTCTGTGCCCCCTGCCCGGTGCCCACCTTGACCTGTGCCCATCCTTCCCCATGTCCGCTCTTTCTCATCTCCTCCTGCTCCATCCTCATCCCTGCTGTGGCCACCGAAGATACCAGGCGGGTCCCACTGTCTCAGAGACCGGAAGCCGCCATGCCAAACTGATCCCTGCTGACCCAACTGGCAGCGGCTCACACACACATCCTTGCCCACCGCTGAGTGGGGATGCAGTAAGTAGCCCCTGGCACCAGGCAGTTCCCTTTGCCAGCCTTCCTCCCCACACCCCAGCTCAAGGCTCCCTCCAAGGGCAGTGCCAACCTGCCAGTGCTCTTGCCACTCTATGGGGTCCTTCTGTACCCACCTCTGCTGCACTCCAATGCCCACAAGGTAGCAGCCTCTTCCCACAGTTCTAGCCCCTTCTTCCCTGGACCCCCACATCCCCAATATGGAGCAGTTCTAGTGCCCGACTGCTTGCGCATGGCTCAGGAGCCTATTGAGAGGAAGTGTCCAACCCATCTGGTGACCCCTCAGGAGCAGAAGGGTCTCTGTGCAGGCAAGAGGAGCCCCATCCTGCACTGTCTGGGAGGTTCAGGCAGGCTGGATGGGATTTGGGAGCTGGGAGGGTGGACAGGAGAGGGGACTAGGAGGATGGATATTAAGGGGAACTAGGAATTGGACAGGCCAGAAGTAGTGGGTAAAATGGGGACAAAGGACAGTCATGGCCCCCGGGGTCCCCTTAGTCCTGATCTGGTCATGGCCCCGTTTCCATGCTCTGCCCCTCTCTCTCCAACCACTTAGACTCAGAGGTTTGGGGCTGTGGGGAACATATCCCGACCTAGAAGCCCCCTGCAGCCTACAGTTCTTCCCCCAGCCCCACATGCTTCCTGTGTAGGAGTAATGAATGCCCGATCCCGGACAGCCCGAGTTCTGTGGCTGCCCGGCCCACTGCTCCCGCTGTGCCCAGGCGCTCAGCCCGGCTCTGCCCTCACAGCTAGGCAGAGAATAGACTCCACACAGCCTGCATGAGCCCAAGTATGCCCTGGAACGGCCATGCTGGGCCCTCACATGCCGGCCCCTGCTGCGGCGGAAGCACACATGCGCATCTCAGGCAGGAGCCCCGCAGAGAACGGCACCACCCCAACAAGCCACAGCCTCTGTGCCCTGGACATGGCTGCCGCCAGCACTGTGGGACAGTCAGCTGGTCAGGTCCACGGCCCGGAACCCCCAGGAGTCCAGGAGGGGCTGTGGGCAGGAGCATACTGGGGTACCATAGAAGAAAGGAGAAAGAGCCAGGGATGGCCAAAGTCCTGGGCAAAAGCCACTCTTGGCCTGGCTCACAGCCTCAGCTTGTCCCTCTGGGCACTGCGGCCCCAGCAAACCACCACATGGGTGTCCCCGCTGGAGGAACCAGCCAGCTGCTCACTTTTCAGGCCAGAGATGCCACTAGCAGCACTGTCCAATGGACAGGTCTTCAGCCTGCGCACAGACAGCAGTAGTGGGCACCTGTGTGTGCTAGGCATCTAGTGAGCTCCGGGCACAATGCGGGGGCTCAACTTTGGGCCCCCCATGTGTGGGTGGGTCTGCAAGGACCCCAGTTAGTACTCGAAGCCTGAAGGTAATTGTGGAGATGTCACAGAGATGGACAGGCAGTGAAAGGGCTGCTAAAAAAAAAGGGGGGTCTTGGAATTCCAGACTCAGGAACACTACTGGCGTCCAGTGAAACACATGGACAGAGCAATTAGGGGCTCTCTGGGCCCGCCTTTCCTTGGTCAGGTGAGGCGCTGGGCCTGGGAGTTACAGGGGACTGCAGGGGGCTGTGGGGCAGGAGCAGCACTCCCAGGGCGTGTGGGTGGGACAGCTGCGTGCAGCAAGGGGAGCTGAGGCGGGTGGCGGGCACTGGGCAGAGCATCTACCTTGTTCCACCAGCCCCATGGTGGTGCCGGAGGCCGCGGTGGACATTGTGGCTGGAGCGGTGGTCTGTCTGCCCACTGTTAGCACCGGGTCAGAGACAGGGGGTAGGGGGCAGACACAAACGAAGGTGGGCGAGGTGGGGAAAGGAGAGACAAAGGAAGCAGAAGAAGGTTAGAGTCAAAGTCTGGGTGGTTGATGGTTCCAGAGTCCCTTTCACAGGGGAGTGGAAACGAGATGGGACCGAATGACACTAGGAAAGCGTTTGCCTCCTTTCTCCGCAGAAAACCCCAGTGGGGTCTTCTCTGGCTGCTGGGTGAGTGGACAGGATGGGACGGGACAGGACAGGATGGAACAGTCAGGACAGTTCCATTAGTAAGGGTGGCAGTGTGTCCCAGCAGCACAGAATCACAGCAAAGGAACAGGATGAGGAGAGAGGGCAAGGACTGGGTGGACAGACAGACACCCGCACACGCCACGGGGCACACATAGGACACGAGGCAGGACAGTGAGGGGGCAGCAGGCCCCACCTGGACAACAGCACCCCTACGGCTGGTCCCCCCGCCCTCCACTCAATGTAGTTCCAGGGCTCACAGAGGAGGCCCAGAACCCCTCCCCCGAAAAAAAAAAAAAAACAGCCTTCCAGAAGATTCCAAACAACAAGGCCACAGCAAACGGAGCCACACTGAGCTACGGGCCGCGCAACAGACACTGGCGCCAGCCGAAGACACAGACCGACACGCCGAGACGCCATGTGCCAGGCTCCAGGAGCCCTGGGTGGTGGTGGGGTTGTTGGCATGGCTACTCTCTGCAAGGTGGTTCTCACCTGAGAAGTTTCTTGTGGCCAGCATGGTGGTGAGGATGGCACCCTGGGAAGAGACACAGGTGAGGCCTAGTAGTGCCCTTCCAGCAGTGCCCATGCCACTGGCTGTAGGACACAGATGCAGAGTTGCAGCAGCCACAACCACTGCAGGCCAGCCCTGACTCAGGAACCATAACTCTAGATGGGTCACCACAGGGTCCTCCATGGTCAGCCCATGCTCCCTGGAGTCTCCAAGCCAGGCCTGGCCTTGCCCAACCTCCAGGCAAGACTTCTGGCTCTGGCAGCTCCAGGGGTGAGTCAGATGCCCTGCCCAGGTCCCTCTCTGCCCAGTATCCCCCCTGAGCTGCCTACTCCTCTCCCTGCCCTGAGCACAGTATCAGCACTGCCCATTTCTCTCCCCTATCATGGGCTGGAGCATATCATGGCCACAGTTATAGGCAGCCACATTCAGAGCCATGTGCCAACAGGACTCCCCAGAGGGCCAGGCACCTCTTAGGAGGCCATGCTGAGGCCACCCAGCCCACGTGTTCTGGCTGTGATATGGGGACCCTCAGCACACCCAATGCCACTGTTCACCTTGAGCTTCCTCCGAGCATTGAACTTCTTGAGGCATTCAACAGTCTCCTGTCTGTGCATCATGGAGGCCACCGTGGAGCGTTGCTGTGGGAGAAAGCCGGTTACTGACCCATTACTGAGCCTGTCACTGGGCCTGTCACTGAATCCATCACTGAGCTCATTACAAGCCATTTGGGCCACTTCTGCCCTGCACCCCCCATTGTCCTCATGCCCATTTCCATCCCTCCTAGTTCTTCGCTCACACCCAAGAGGACCCCACAAACCAAGTTTCTCAGCTGCACTCAAGAGCCCAGGGCCCCACGGGCTGAGCAGGACTCACGCAGACCCACGGGTGTTTGAGCGCCTCATGTGCCGTGATGCGCTTGGCTGGGTTGATGGTCAGCATTTGGTTAATCAAGTTCTTGGCCTCAGGGGTCACTGTGTCCCACTCAGGGGATGGGAACTAAGAAGGAAGCAGGTTTGTGTGTGTGAAGTGCCAGTGGACAGCTCATGCTCCATCCCTACCCTGGCCTGGCCCTCAGAGACTCACATCGTAGGCTCCGGCCTTGATCTGTTGGTAGAGCTTGTGCTGGTCCTCATCCCAGAAGGGCGGGTACCCCACCAGCAGGATATACAGGATCACTCCTGGGAAGGGGAGAGCCTCACATGGTGGCCCAGGGGCACATCATGCAGTCTGACCAGGGAAGGGAGTCCTGAGCACTTCCACCCACCAACACAATACCCATAGGCGCTCACCACCCGCCCTTCCCCATGTTTAGGTGCTCGGACAGTCCAGGGGTCTCACCACAGGCCCAAATGTCCACCGGCTTGCCATAGGCCTCCTTCCGCAGGACCTCGGGGGACAGGTAGCCCGGCGTGCCCGCAAAGCCTGGGAAATGAGAGGCCGTAAGGGGCCATGGGGACCACCAGCAGTGCCAGGGGTCCCCACTTGCCTACCCGCTGAGCTCACCAAACCACGCCTGCTGGTCGCCCTGCACCTCGATGGCCAGGCCAAAGTCCGCCAGTTTCACTGCTGCCCCTTTACACTTGCTGGCCAGGAGAAGGTTCTCGGGCTGTGGGAGGCCACAGGTGCCGGTTTGGGACAGGGAAGAGCAGAATGTTCGCCACAGCAATGGGCTGACCCCACCACTTATCCCAACTTTGCCTAGAAACAAACACACCTAATCCTGCAAATTGCATCTATCCCACTTTGCAGTACCCCACATCTACTCCATGACTTTGTACCCAATATCCATGACCCCCTCTCTCTGCCATGTCCACACCATCTCCCAGTACCCTACATCCATCCATCTTCGCATCTCTTGTTATCCCAGGAAGTACCACCCTGGTACTTCATGTCCACTCTGGTACTCAACATCTATTCATCTTTGCTGTATCCCCTGTCCATCACCCTCTCCTAGTACCCCATGGCCATCTTCCCTTCCAGTAAACCATATCCATCTCCCCTCCTGTTAACTCACATCCATCCCCTCTCCACATACCCCACATTTATTCCTCCCTCCTGATTTTTCAATGCATCCCTTTCTGCTTGAACCCCATGCCCAATCTCTCCTAGTACCCCATGTCAACCCGCCTCCTAGTACATACATCCATACCCTCTCATGGACTCCACACACATTCCCCCTCCTGGTAACCCACAACCATCCTCCTTCCTATTGCCCCAAATCCACTCCCCACTTCTAGTACACCATGTACATCACCCCCTCTCATGGTACCCCATGTCCATCCCCCGGGTATCCACATCTTCCTCTCTTGATGAACTATATTCATCCCCACCTAGTGCCCACATCTGTTCCTCTCTCCTGGTACCCCACATCTATCCCCATTTCCTGGCATTCCACATCCACCACCCCTCCTGGTATCCCACATACATCCTTTTTCCTGGTACCCTATGTCCATTATTCTCTCCTCGTAACCCACAATCATCCTTTCTCCAGTGCCCACATCCATCTACTTCTCCTAATATCCTAAGTTTATCCTCTTCCCTGGTACCCCACATTCATCCCCCCCATCCTGCTACCCCATATCCACCTCCTCTCCCACTACCCCATGCCCCCATTCCCTGCAGAGGCAGGGACAGTGCAGTCCCATCTGGGCAGCGTCAAGCCACAAACTCTTCCAGACTGGAGGGGGCTGTGCAAGAGCCAGGATGCCCATCTTCAGGGGTCCAAGCTCCTGAACTTGAATCCCAGACTTCAAGCTGGCCACAGAGGAAGGACCTCCTGTGAGTGACCATGGCAGAGGGAGTGTAGCCCCTTGCTTCGGTCTGCAGCAGGGTAGCCAGAATACCTATCCTGTGTGATGGTGCCTGGATGGCTCTGGGATCAGTGTAAACAACTGACCACCTGCAGCATCCTGCCAGCTCCTGGCAGCATCTGGTGAATCTGGTTCCAGAGGCAGGAGGGAGCATCACACAGCCATGCCTGAAACTCAGGCCTTCTTGGTGCTTGAGGCTGGGTGGCTGTGCCAGGAGCTGCCTGCCCCACTCAGAATCTTGCATCCAGGCTGTTCCGAGGAAACCTGGGACATGCAAGTCCACCCATCCCAACCTCAAGCACCAAGAAGGCCGAGTCTGTCTCCCCACACACCATGCTGGGTTCAGAGGGCAGTCCAGGGTCACCCCACGGAGACACAGAGATACGAGTGACTCTGGCCTCTGGGGCTGGAGAGACTAAGAGGGAGATGTTGCTTCCAGAGTGTCAGGGCTGCACTTACTAAATAGTGCAGCTGCCCCAAAGGCACCCTTGAAATCGAGAGAGGCTGAAGTTCTCAGGGAGATGATGAGGCCCTCCCCATTCCCCTCTGCGTATATTACAGACCCCACCTGCCAGGGCCCCTGAAGCCTGAGGGCTCATGTGCGAATGGGGTTTGTGCATGATCCAAAGCCTAGACATACTGGAAGGACAGTGCAGGCACGCACACAGATCACACATCCACACACAGCTCACACAATGGCTCACACGTGCACAACTCACACGCATGGCTCAAACACTCACACAGCTCACACATGCACACATGCTTCACACATGCACATGGCTCTCACATGCACTTGACACACATCACATGGTTCACACACAGCTCCATACCACTCATATATGCACATGGCCCACACAAACACAACTCACAGATGCGCACAGCTCCACATAGAGCACACATGTATACACTCATGCATGCACACAGCTCACACATTTTCTCATGGCTCACATATGCATACAGTTCATGCATGCATACATCTCACGCATGCACATGACTCACACATGCACACAGCTCCACAAGCTCACAGATTCACATGGTTCACACATTTACATGGCTTACAAACGCACACAACTCAAACACATGGTTCCACATAGCTCAAATGTCCACGTGGCTCACATATGCACACGGCTTCACATGGATCATACTCATGCGCATAGCTCAAACATGCACACAACTCATACATGGCTCATAGATGCACACAGATCCACATGGTACTACACAGCTCACAGAGGCACATGGCTCACTTAGGTGCACAGCTCCACAGCTCACATGGCACGCGGTTCACACACAGCTCCACATGGCACACAGATGCAGACAGCTCATACATGCACACAACTCACATATGCAGATAACTCACATGTGCACATGGCTCACACATGCATGATTCACACACATGGCTCATAATATGCACACACGCACAATTCACGGACATGTATTTTACATATACACAATACTCATGCATGCACATAATTGCACATGTGTGTGATGCATGACTCATGCATGCACATAATTGCACATGTGTGTGATGCATGGCTCATGCATGCATACACCTGCACAGCTCAGGTTGATGCTGAGGTGGACCACAGCCCACCTGGAGCAGGTGCCTCACTCACCTTGAGATCTCTGTGAACGACACCCATCTGGTGGCAGTGGAGCACAGCCTCTAGGATCTGCTGGATGCAGTGGCTGCGGAGAAAGGCATGTAAGTCAGCCTGAATGGGCCACAGGGGCAGGGCCTGGGTACCAGATTGCAGGGATTCCCCAGGTAGCTCCAAGTGTGCTGGCAGAAGGGGTCGTAGGGGCAGTGCCTGGCAACCCCTTTCAGCCACACAACAGGCCAGAAGCAGCGACACTATGGTTAGAGGCTAGTCAGGGCCCCTCAGCTCCCTGCTGGCCGGGGTCCCAAAGGCACCAGCTGGAGGACGGAGGCCAGTGCTGCAAGCCAGACCTGGAAAAAGGTGCAGGCCTGGGAAGGAGGCTGAGTGGGTGAGCAAGGGGCATTCCCACTCACCTGGCATCGGCCTCGCTGTAGTACTCCCTGGCCACGATGTCCTCGAAGAGCTCACCGCCAGTCACCCTGTGGGGATCACAGGTCATGGCTGCTTGCACTTCCACTCCCAGCTCATACCCCACTGTCGGCTGTGGTGCCTTGCAACCCAGGCTGGGTGAGGAAACCTCAAGACCCTCAGAGGCTGATTTTTAGGGCACAGAAGTCACCCCTCCCCAAACCAGGGATGGGATCCAAAAGGATAGTCGCCAGGGTCCAGTCCTGGGGTTATCAGGCCACAGAGCCACTTGTTCCTGCACCCACCATGTACATGGTCACATGTGGACCCCATGCTGCCCTAAGCCAGGAATGCAGACAACATGGAGCAGAACCAGGGCTACACCATGTCAGGCCCAGCAGCCGCATGTCCTAGGTCAGCACCAGTCACAGGTGGGGCTGGCTGGGACAAAGAGGACCCTTCAAAAGTGTTCAGACTGCCCAGAGCCCCTGCCCAGCCAGGCCCCAGGTTCCCTGCAGCAATGACTCAGGGGCTAAAGATAGTGCTCTGGGGGTGTCTGACTGAGATCACACAGCTAAGGGCAGCAAGGGGAGTGGCACCACCTCACTCGTGCAGAACACACAGATCGGCACACGAGGGCAGAGATCAGCTCTGCACTATGTGCACCTCTGCCTCACACACTGCACATGCCTGCTTTCTCAGTGTGGTCATAGGTATGTATGCACATACAAAACATGGGTGTACGTGCTCCAGGAACCATGTGTACTTCTGTATGTCAGATACTACACACACCTGCTCCCTCCTATGTGTACTCACAGGATGATGTGCATCCTGTGTCCACATGTGTACATGCCAGCCAACAGCCTTCGATGAAGACATAAAGGAAGGTGGCAGGCACCCAGACTCCTTCCCTGAGGGGTGTCCCCATTTCTCTTGCCCAACCACAACCATGTTCTACATCACCTGCCCACAGCCCACCCGACACTCACAGATCGAAGACCAGGTAGTGGAAGCCTTCCTCGGAAATGCTGTCATGGAGGCGGACTGCAGGGACAAGACAGGCTGTGAGCAAACACCACACTATCCAGCCAGCTGTTTTGCCATACCAGAACAGAGACCTTCCCAGTGGGCTATACAGAATGGACATGCGACGGGGTGGAGGGTATGGTTCAAAGAGACGAGTGAAAGAGAGAGAAATCGGCAAAGGGGGCCTGAGCCCAGACAGCATGTTCCACCAACCACTCTTCTGAGCATGTGGCACTGATGGCACTGATGGGGGCTATTTCCAGGTGTGATTCACTTGGACTGTGTTTCCCTCCCCTCTGGGCTGGAGCCTGCACTTGGTGTATGCCAGTGCTTGACATGCTGGAGCCCAGCTCCTGCTCTGAGGTGCCACATCATCAGGGTACTGAAGCTGATGGTGACATTACTCACCCTCTACTGTCCCAGTCAGTTCCCAGGCTTGGGTCCTTCTGCCAGGAACCCTGCATACCCCCAGGTCCCAGCATATAACAGCCCTGGGCCATTGTACCCAGACCCAGAGCTGCCCTCACTGCCTGCCTCTTGGGTGAACCTAAGCCCTACCCCAGCACTGGCCCCTCCCAGTAACTGGGGCTCCAGCTCCCATGCTGCTGCAGTCCCCTGCCCGTTCAGAGCCATGTAGACACCCTTCTCTCCCTCATGCCCAGGAGTAACAACTACTCCCATCCCTGACATCTGTAGATGGTGACCCAGACTTGTCCAGGTTCCATGAGGTCACTTGCACTTGCCCTGACTGTTCTGGGGGTGCTGGGCAGGTGCACCCCTGGGACATCCTCAGAGATCTCTGTTTATACCCCAAGCAGTAAGGACCATGGAGGGTCAGGCCTGGTTGCCCCCACCTCAAATACCATATGCAAAGCTGAGGAATGCCAATACAGCACACTTTTCCCATGGGGCCAGAAGGTCTATCCTGCAGAGGGGCAGCAGGCCCTGCTCCATGCAGAGATATAACTCTAAGACCTTTTGGGGGTCCCTTGTGCAGTTAGAGATGGGGCAACTCTCAGGCTGTACTGGGTCCCCTACATCAGGACAGGGAAAGGTGGCAATGGCTCTAAAATGTATGTGCTGAGGGGCACGTTCGTGCCAAGCTCTCTTGCCAAGGGAGCTCTTGGGTCATGGGATGGAATCTACATGAGGTAGAAATGGAGGCGCCCAGCCCACAGATGAGGGTTTTCAAAACTGTCCTTGCCTCAGAGCCAGAGCTAGAGCACAGCAGGGAGGGTGTTTGCCTTGTACACGGCCGACCCAGGTTCGATCCCCAGCATCAAATGACCCATACTCCTGAGCCTGCTTAGTCATTTTTCTTTTCTTTTCTTCTTTCTTTTCTATCCTTTCTTTCTTCTTCCTTTCTTCCTTCCTTTCTTTTCCTTCCTTCCTTCCTTCCTTCCTTCCTTTTTTTTTGTTTTTGCTTTTAGGGATCAAATCTTTGTCCATCCTGGGTCAGCTGCATGCAAGGCAAACACTCTACTGCTGTACTGTCACTCCACTCTCCCCAATGCTATTTTGAACAGTGGGAAAGGGTTAGGGTTATTTTAATGGTTTGAAGCAAACCTACCTAGCATGATACCTATGATCTCACAGGCAGAGGGGGATGAGGCTTCACTAGATTGTCTAGGGAGCAAGTAAATAACAGCAGGAAATGGCAGGGAGGTGCCTGAAATCCAGTGAACAGGACCCCCCTAACCCCGCCCACTGCTTCCCCAGAACCTTGAATACCAACCACCTATGCTGCCTTGAGGGGTCCCACGTGCAGATGGGCCTTACCAGCAGGGAGTGAGTTCGGCCTCCACACATTCCCTGACAGCGGCAGGGACCCCACATGCCCCAGGACCAGCTCTGAGGACTTGAGGCCTTGTGTCCTGGTCAGGATGGGGCAGTGGGGGTGAGAGTGGGTACATGGCTGACTGACAAAGGCTGACCTCCTCAGATGGCTTATCTAGTGGGGCAGGACCTGCCACTAGATTTCTGGGACTCCAGGGCTGGGGGACAGCAGAGGTGCCAGAGGTGTCAGACTCAGGCCCTGGTCAGAGCCCACCAGAATGGGCTCTGGGCTCTGGGTCCAAAGCTGTCCCTTGCCTGCTACAGATTCGCTGAATCCACCATGTCCAGCCCAACTCCTCTCAGAGGCCAAAATGCCAGGAAGAACCTA
Source organism: Crocidura indochinensis (assembly GCA_004027635.1). NCBI lineage: Eukaryota > Metazoa > Chordata > Mammalia > Eulipotyphla > Soricidae > Crocidura > Crocidura indochinensis. The sequence goes on along the minus strand of PVKC010002161.1, from coordinate 19,139 downwards.
CTGCCCAGGGGGTCCAGGGACTTTTATGCTGAAAGAGGAGCACCCTGGGGGTCTAACGGGATCCTAAGGAGGAGGAGGAAAAGGTTTGCTGAGGGGATACTGGACCCCACCACCCACACCCCAGAGCATCCCCAGAGCATCCCCAGAATGACCCTAAACCCCCAGAATGACCCCAGTACACCCCAGAATTATTCCAAAGCACCCTCAATTTCCACTGTGCCACTCACCGATGTTGGGGTGCTTCAGAAGGCGGCAGATCCGAGCCTCTCTCTCCAGCTTCTGGTGATCTGGGGACAGCGGGGGACACGGCATCACCTCGGAACCCAACAGCTAGGATACCCCCAAAATACCACATGGAAGGGGCCACTACCAAGAAATTGCCACTACCATGAAATTGTTGAGCAGGTGTGGCCCCCCAGCCCAACAGCTCCAGGTGCTAGGGCCTGCCCCATGCCCTCCCCACACCCTAGCCCAGCACAGACATGGGCGGCAGGAGCTACTGTTGAGGCGGAGGGTGAGCAAGAGGGTGATATCTCCAGAGCCCAAGGCCCCCTGGTGATGAGAGAAAAGGAGAAGACAGCAGCCCAGCTCTGCCTGTACCCATGTCTCACAGAAATCCACCTTCCACAGAGAGAGTCTGCTCTCACACTGAGAGCCTCCCTCAAAGGCACCAATTGGGTTAAGTAAAGGCATGAGCTGACATTGAGTGTCGAGGACATAAGGCAGATGGGAAACTGAGGTCACAAGTTTCATCAGTGAGGAAGAAACACTCATGCATACTCTCATCTGATACATTCATACAAATACATATTCTCAGACACTCTTGTCCCCTGCAGGGCAGCCTGGACCAGGTGGGGGTCAGTGCTGGTCGCAGGTGCATCAGACAACGTCCTCTCCAGCCCTGTCCCATCCTGCTCCCCTCGCCCCGCAAGCCCCCCACCTGCTCACTGGCTGTGGGTGACTCATGGAGGAGCCAGAGAAGGGACAGGAGGACGTGGGAGGATGTCTGGCTCCTTGCCAGCTGCCAGGAGCAGCAGCAAAGCTGTCACCACAGGGCCCCAGAGGCACTAAGCGGGGGTGGACCAGGATGGGGGAACGGGCTGCTCCAAGGGGACCGAGGGCAATGGGGAGATGCTAAGGAAACCCACTCAGCAGTGTTCATACAGCGGCCCAGGATGCCTCCCACCCACCAGGGTGATCAGGCGGCACTCACTAGGCACCCCCAGCCTGGGGCCTACCAGTCATGTGGCTGCTGCGCCCACATACCCAAGAACCCCTCAGTGGGGCACTGGGCATTTAGGGTATGGGCCAACAGCTACTTAGGGCCCACCAGAGATGGGGAAAGGTAAGGAGAGAGGGGAAGGTGACACCACATGTGATGGGTCTGCGGACCCCACCAACAGCTGGGCAGCAGGATAGGGCCATCCCTGCAGCCAATACCCTACAAGACAGGAGGGCCCTGTTTACCCCACAGAAAGGCCTGCCCACACATGATGGCCCCACCTACCCCACAGAAAGGCCAATCTACCCACTGAAAGTCCCCACCCACCCCACAGGCCCACCTGACCCTCCTGACCCAGAACATCCCTGTGAATTCTGGGTATAACACTGTGGGCCTCCCCTCTGCATGTCAGACAGCAGGAGACAACTTCCTATTATCTCAGGGCCCAGGATGAGCCACATTACAGTCTCTTACTGAGTTTCAGGACTGGATAGGCAGTGCTGCAGCTAGGGACTGGGCCCAGTACCCATATCCCAGAGCAGGGCCAGTATCCCAGGTCCCAGAGCTGACCCAGAACAGGATCGATTGGGCTGTGCTATGCTGGGCCAGGTCATGCTGATGCACCAAACTTGCCCTGTGGTAGCTAAGGCCCAGTTTCAGGACAGACAAGCCAGGGTGTCCCTGTCCTGACATGTGGCCTTGAAGGTGGGGGACACCAGTTGAGTCTGGGCCATCGGGTCAGCCTAGGGTGAGTCGCACAGCCACATGGATACTTGATTTAGGGGATAGAAGACCTCAAACTAGCCTGGAACTGCCCCTGCAGCAGAGATCCCCCAATTTTCAGGCTGGACATGGGGTGTGAGGTAGCTGGAGCAGTGCAGGGAGTCAGAGGGGCGAGTTGGAGACGCCGTTGAGGGTCCCCTAAGGGTTTCTGTGACTCTTCCTTGGTCACATGCTCAGCCCCCCTGCAGTCCAGGCTGTGCCCAGCAGTCCCCTCTCTACAGGCTGCTGGATCACGAAGCCCCCCTGGGCAGGCAGAGAACAGGGGCTCCTCCAGGCCGCTGTAACTTCTTCCAAAGGCTCTGTGGCAACCAGCAATTAGCTTCCAGGCTCAGCCTCACGACACCAGCCCACTCGGGCATATGTGCCCGCCCCACAGCTGCCACTGTGCCCCCAAACCAGGGAGTACTGGGGGCCTCATGCCACACAGGACCCTCAGGAGAAGCCAAGCCCAGCACTAATTATGTGTAGGGCAGCTGGACCCAACCAGATCTTCAGGATAGGGAAAGGGGGGTCCCCTTAGGCTCCCGCTTGGGTCCTAGCACCCCAGAGAGACACTGGGATTCTGTCCCCTGCAGAGATACTGCAGGCAGTGACAGTTCAACCCATCCAGGTCACTGATCTGGGGACAGATGCTGAAGAAGCCCTAGCTGAGACCAGGTCTAGAATGGGGGCTCCAGACACTGCCCCACCCACCTCAGCTCCTGAGCCCAGGAAAGAGGCTTAGGTGCCCTAGGCCCTGGGCCCCTATTTAAAACCTCTGTCCCCTCCCTCCCTCCCTCTTCATTACCCCAAAGATCTTGTCCTGTGACAATGCAATGGCTGCCCTGAATCCTGCATCCCATCTCCCTAGAGACCCAGTTCCAGGACTGTGCTAGGGAAGGCAGAGATGCTATTTTACTGGTCCTTGCCATCTCTCACCATCTCTTGCCCATATTTCTCTCTCTCCAAACTTGGCCCAACAACCTGTCCCCGGAGCTCCAGCACAGTCCAGTCTGGTCATGGCCAGCTCAGCCTGGTTATCTGGCCCAGGCTGAGATGTAGTACAAGCTCCCTCCAGCAGCTCAGTGGGCCTTCAGGGAAAAACTGAGATAATAGCCCCAACCCGGGTTCAGATCAAGCTGAAACTGAGCACTGGGTCAGGGAGCAAGAAGGGCTAGAAGCAGCCTCATCACTTAGCCCAGCTCCTCCGTGTCCAGCCCCCTCCTCCAGGTCAGTCCACAGGACCTGGGAACACACTGGGATGGTCCGAGGTGGGCAGGGTCAAACAGGGTAAGACTGAGGTGGGTAGGGGCAGGTAGGGGTAGGTAGTGGCTGTCTAGGGCAGATATGAGTAGAGAGGTAGGAGCATGCAAGTGCAGCGAATTCACCAAGGGATCATTAGGGCAAAAAATGTAGGGACAAACTTAGGAGGATGAACCTAGGGGTACTTGCTCCCCATCACCTAAGAGCTCATGGTTCTTGCTCCCCATCAATTCAGAGATCAATGTAAGTGCTCTCCATTACCTTAAAACATGGGGTACCTGCTTCCATCACCTCAGAGCTCAAGGTACATGCTCCTCATCACATAAGAATTTAGGGTAGCTGCTCAAGGTATGTGCTCACATCACCTCAGAATTTAGAGTACCTGCTTAAATCACCTCAGAGCACAGAGTAGCTGCTCCACATCACCTCAGAGCACAGGATTCCTGCTCTAGTTACAGCAGAGCTCAGGATACCTGCTCCCGTCACTTCAGAGCTGAGAGGTCACTGCTTCCATCACCTGTTTCCCATCACCTCAGAGATCAGGGTGCCTGTTCACCATCACCTCAGAGCTCAGAATAACTGCTGAACATCATCTCAGAGCACAGGTTATCTGATACTCAGCATCACAGATCACAGGGTACCTGCTCCCATCATCTCAGATCTAGGAGTACCTTCTTTCCATCAACTCAGAGTTCAAGCTACCTGGTTTCTACCACTTCAGAAATCAGGAATAATTGCTACCTTCACTCCCATCACTCAGAACTCAGGGTACCTGCTACCCATCATCTCTGTGCAAAGGTACCTGCTCTTCATTAATGAAGAGTTCATTGTGCCTGATACCATCACCTCAGAGCTCAGGCTACCTCTTCTTCATCATGTCAGAGCTGAATGGTACCTGCCTTCCATCAACTCAGCTCAAGAAAACCTGGTCCCCATCACCACAGAATTTATGGCACAAGGTCACCATCACTTCAAAGCCCAGGATACCTAGTCCCATTACCTCAGAGCTCAAGCTACCTGGTCTCCATCATCTCAGACCTTAGAAATAACTTAGAAATCATCTCAGAATTCAGGTACCTGATCCTCAATATCTCAGATTTCAACATATCTACTCCCCGTCACTTCAAAGCTCAGAGTAAATTCTCATCATCGCCACAGAGATCAGGGAGCCTGCTTTTCCTCACCTCACAGCTCAGATTAACTGCTTCTATTGCCTAAGAGCTCAGAGTAACTGAAGTAACTCTTCACTGCAGAACTCAGAGGTACCTGCTCTCATCACCTTAGAGCTCAGGGTATCTGCACTTGTAACCTGAGGGGTACCTTATTTCCATCAACTCAGAGCTAAAGGTACCTGGTGACCATTACCTCAGAACTCAAGCACAATTGCTCCCATCACCTCAGATCTCAGGGTACCTGCTCCGCATCACCTCTGAGCTCAAAGAACCTGGCCCCCATTACCTCTGAACTCAGTATACTTGTTCTCAACTGTGAATTCAGGGTACCTCCACCCATCACCTCAGAACTAGGGGGTAACTGCTCAATATAGCCTCAGATTCAGAGTACCTACTCTCTTCACTTCATATCTCAGGCTAGGTCATCTCCATGACCTCGGAGCAGAGGAGTAACTACTCCCCATCACCGCAGATCTCAAGACACCTACTACTCATCACCTCCCAATTCAGGGTACCTGCTCAGATAATCTCAGAACTCAGTGTACTTTCTCCCATCATCTCAGAGCTCAGGGTACCTGCTCTCCATTATCTCAGGATCTCAGAATTTAGAGTATCTGCACCCATTACCTGAGAGCTCAAGGTACTTGCTACCATCACCTTAGAGCTCAAGGGACCAGCTCTCTATCACCTTGGGATTTAGCATAATTGCTTCCCATAACCTCAGAACCCAAAGGTACATGCTCCTATCATCCAGAGCTCAGGGTAACTTCTCCCATCACTTCACAACTCAGGGTACTTGCTCTCCATCACCTCAGAGTTCAGACTACCTGGTACCCATCATCTTAGAACTCAGGGCTAACTACTGTCATTACCTCAGATGAGGGTACCTGCTCCCCAACACCTAATTGCTCAGGGTATGTGCTCTAATCACCCTAGAGTTCAAGCTACCTGCACCTCAGATCTCAGAATAACTGCTCCCCAACATCTCAGAAATCAGAGTTACCTGCTCCCATAACCTCAGAGCTTAGGGTACTAGCTCCTAATCATGTCAGAATACAGGGTAACTACTCCCCATCACACCAGGCCACAGGGTACCTGCTCTCCATCACCTCAGAATTTAGGGAACCTGCTCAGATCACCTAAGAGCTCAGGATACCTTCTCCCATCACCTCAGAACTAAGTGTACCTTTCACCATAATCTCAGAATTTAGAGCATATGCTTCATAACCTCGGAATTTAGGGTACCTGCTCCAATCATCTCAGATATCAGGTAACTGCTCCCATCACCTCAGAGTTGAGGGGTAATTGCTCCCATCACCTCCCAACTCAGGGTGCCTACTCATTTCACCTCAAATTTCAGAGTACCTGCTCTCATCACTTTAGAGCTCGGGTACCTGCACCAGTCACCTGAGAGCTGAAGGGTACCTGCTTTCCATCAACTCGGAGTTCAAGCTAATTTGTCCCCATTACTTGAGAATTCAGAGGTAACAGCTACCATCACCTCAGAACTCAGGGGTAATTACCCCCATAACCACAGAGCTCAGGTTACCTGCTCTCCATTATCTGAGCTCAATGTACCCACTCTCCATCACCTCAGAGTTCAGGGTTCCTCCTCCCCATCACAATAGATCTGAGGAGTAAATGCTCAACATCACCTCATATCTTAAGCTAGGTTGCTTCCATCACCTCAGAGGTGAGGGGTAAGTACTTGCCATTAAGTCAGGGTACCTGCTACCCATTAATTGAGCTCTGGGAACTTGCTCCCATCACCTCAGAGCTCAGGGTACCGGCTTTACATCATCTCATAATTTAGGGTAACTAACCCCCCCATTACTTCAGAGCTCAGTGTACCTGCTCCCCTCACCTCAGAGCTCAGAGTACCTATTTCCATCACCTCAGAGTTCAAGGTACCAACTCCCTTTTACCTTAGTATTGAGGAGAAATGTTCCCTTTCACCTCAGAATTTAGGGTACCTATCCCGTCACCTCAGAGCACAGGGTACCTGTTCCCATCACCATATAATTTAGGGTAGCTGCTCTCCAACTCCTCAGAGATCAAGGTACCTTCTCTATCACTTCCAAACTCAGGGTACATGATGCCCATTACCTCAGAGCTCAATGTCCCTGCTCCCAATCACCGCAAAGTTCAAAGTACCTGTTCCCCCATCACCTAAAAGAATAAAGGTAACTATTCCACATCACTTCAGAGCTTAGGATATCTGCTTCCATCACCTCAGAGCTCAAGTACCTGATCCAGCACCTCATAACACATGTTATTGTTCCCATAATCTAAGAGCTCAGAGTAACTGCTCCTATAACCTCAGAACTTTGAGGTACTTGCACCTACCACTTAAGAACTCAGGGTATTTTCTCCCATCACCTCAGAGCTCAGGGTACCTACTTTCATCACCTCCGAATTCAGGGTACCTGCTCTCCGTCATCTCAGAATTTAGAGTACTTGCTTCTCATACCTCAGAGCTCAGGGTACCAGCTCCTCACCACCACATATGGTACCTGCTCATCTTCACTCTGAATTTAGGGTATCATTTTATCACCTCAGAATTTAGGGTTCCTGTTCCCCACCACCCCAGACCTCAGAGCATATGCTCCTCATCACCTCAAAATTTAGGGTACCTCGGGGCCCGGGAGATAGCATGGAGGTAAGGCGTTTGTCTTTCATGCAAAAGGTCATCGGTTCGAATCCCGGTGCCCCATATGGTCCCCGTGCCTGCCAGGAGCAATTTCTGAGCATGGAGCCAGGAGTAACCCCTGAGCGCTGCCGGGTGTGACCCAAAAACCACAAAAAAATATTTAAGGTACCTGCTCCATTTCACTCAGAATTTAGTGTACCTGATCCCATCACCTCAGAGATAAGATTACTTGCTCCCATCACCTCAGAGCTCAGAATATCTGTCCTCCATTACCTCATATTTCAGGGTACCTGCTCCTCATCACCTCATAGCCCAGAATACCTGCTCCCCATCATCTCAGAGCTCAGGGTGCTTACTCATCACATAGCTAACCCTAGGTCAATGCACCTGTGAAGAGATAGTCATCGCCTCCTGGGGTCACAAAACTGTCACGGAGCTACAGATTATTCTGTCACCCCTGTAGCTCCTGGCCTTGGCTCCAGAGCAACAGGCCCCATGTGTCCACAGGACAACTGCACCCAGAACCAGACAGCTGAATGCCCTTTGCCCACTACAATCTCCTCATGCGGCTACAAAGCACAATGACCATCAGGATCCACCTCACAGCCTATTCTTCATCCCTGCTCCTTCCTGGGTCCCACACTAGGACCTTCCACTCAACCCCTCTGACTGAGTAATTAATTGCAAAAGTCTGTTCTCTCAACATGTTGCTCAGTGCTGCCAGATGAAACAAAATGTCTGAGAGAAGCGACATTTTGGAAGCGCCAAGAATGCTCCACTGCACAGTGCCGGGTGGAGGGTGTGGCTGTTCTCGCCATCTTTGCTGCCTACTTGAAGCAAAGAAAGTGCCAAGTCAGGGCACCCCTCAGCGTGGCTTCTGCAGGCTCCTCTCCACCTTTAGGGCTGGGAATCAGGGCACTTGGCCGCCCTCTTGTTCCCTGCAAGAACTGGTGCCGCTCCTCTCCAGTCCCCAGGGTCACTCCTGAGGCCCTGGCTGAGGGAGGGCCCACCTACCTGAAGTGGTACCAGTTGAGGTACCAGAGACCGCAAAGGAGGGCAAGAAGAGGCAAGGAGGGGAGAGCAGGAAAAGAAAAATAAAGGGAAAGGAAAGGAGGGTAAGGAAAGGGAAGAAGAGGACAGAAGGAAGAAGGGAGAGAAGGTGTGTAGAGGGGAGGGGAGGGAAGAGGAAGGAAGGGTAAAGTATAGGAAGAGAAGAGAGGAGGGGAGGTGAGGTGAAGGAAGAGGAGAGGAGAGGGATTGAGGGGAAGAGAAGAAAGAGAAAGGGAGGGGTAGAAGAGGAAAGCAGGAGGAAAGGAGGGGAAAAGGAGGGATGGGGAGGGGAGAGAAAGGGAGGGAAGGCCAGAGAAGACAAGGGGAGGGGAGAAGAGAAGAGAGGAAAAGAGGGGAGATGGGGAGAGGAGAGAGGGAGGAGTGTACCCACACCCCTGCTGCCCTGTCACAGCTGTGCCTGCTATCACCCATGCTTGTAGGCACTTACCTGACTCTGCCTCACCTACCTGATGCTTTGGACACCGCAGGCAGGACCTTTCCCTCCTCCCTCGGGCATCCGATCCAGAAGTATGGGGCTGCTCACTGGGCACCCCGAACCCACCAATGACCAGAGCCTGCCCATGCCAAACCCGACTGAGGGATCCCTACCCCCTGCCCTCATACCTACCTCGGGCGGACAACTTCTTGGTGTTGATGATCTTGGCTGCATATTCATGGCCCGTGCAGAGCTTCACACAGCGGCGCACCACGGAGAAGGCGCCCCTGCGGGGAAGCAGAGCCGTGACTGTCCTGCCGACCCATGGCCACCAGATGCGGCAGAGCAGACCCTCTCCCATTCCCACTCAGCCCGCACCACCCTCTTCCAGCCCCACCCAACCTCACTGCCCTCTTCCATCCCCACTCAACCATCACATGCATGTACACTCCCCTGTGTACACATATGCAGCACACATGAATAGTCTCACTCCTGCACATGGCCCCTGAGGAGCTGTCCAGAGGTCCTGGGTACCGTGTAGACCATAGGGCATTTTGACTATCCATGAGCCCCAACACTCTGTCCATGCCTCAGAGACTCCCCCAGACATGTGAGCCAGGAAGCACAGACTATTGGCCCAGTCACTGTCCCCCAATGACCCAGCTGCATCTCCTTTCTGTAAGAAGGACAGGATGAGGACCTTTTCCTTACACCAACACTGCCCTGGTCAGGTGGAAGCAGAGAGGGCAAAGCAGAATAACAAACAAATGGTCTGCTCCAGCAAAGCTTCTGTGAGGAATTTCCTGTAAAGGACAGCATATGGTCACCTGGTATCACACAACTGAGCTCTGACCTGACAGTCCCTGAGAGCACAAAGAGGCCCTGGTGATAGGCTCCACAATGGGGGTGATTTAATCCTGGGGAAGACACAGTGGCAGCTCAGACCAGCCACACCCCCAAACCAGGCTCCCACCCTGCCATCACAGGCCTCACAGAGGAGGTGCCCCTCAGGGGTGAAGGACACTGTGGCCCCCACCCAGGGACCTAGACTTGCTGGATCATTGGATCATGGAGACTTTTAGGGGCACAGTCACTGTTAGGGAGTGAAAGGGTGGCTGTGGCAGCTGCCGAGTGCTCCTGACAAGAGCTAAGGTAGTGGATTTCCAACATCACTGAAAAGGAGACACACTCCAGTTACCAGCTTCCCAGTCCCTGAACACCAATAAAAGTGAATCCTGAGCACAGAACCAGAAGCTAGCCCTGAGCTGCTGGGTGTAGTCCTCAAATAGACACATAAATCACCAAGAACAGAGGAGATACAAAGTGTGAGCCCAATATGTACTGAAATGGAACTGAAAATGAAAACTAGACCAAACCTCAAAATCCATGGGGATTAAACAACACACCTCCAAATTATACACACATCACCCCAGCATCAAAGATACAAATTTTCAAAATATGTCTAACAAGTGAAATGCAATAAAACATCGAAGTGTGTGGGATGCTGAACAAACGGTACTTAGAAGGAAATTTGTAGTATTTGGTGCATCTATTAAGGAGATTTAAAGTAAATAACAGGCTTCCACATTGGAAAATGAAAGAGAAAATCAGGTCAAAGAAAAATAAAGAGGTACTGGAGGAGGAGCAGGTAGGGTGCTTTCCTTGCATGCAGCCGACCTGGGACTGATTTGGATTCAATCTCTGGCATCCCATATGGTCCCCTAAACCTTCCAGGAGCAATTCCTGAGCACAAGCCCAAGAGTAAGCCCTGAGTGCCTCTGGGTGTGCCTACTCCTGAAGAAAAAAAAAAAAACTACACAAATTGAAAACAAAACTAAAACCATCCTTAGTTCATGGCTGGTATGATCAACTAAGTAGAAAACCTAAAATAGGGGCCAGAGAGATAGCATGGAGGTAAGACGTTTGCCTTTCATGCAGAAGGTCATTAGTTCGAATCCCGGCATCCCATGTGGTCCCCCGAGGCTACCAGGAGCGATTTCTGAGCATGGAGCGAGGAGTAAGCCCTGAGCATTGCTGGGTGTGACAACACCCCTCCCCCCCCCCAAAAAAAAAACTTAAAATAATCCAGATTACTCTAATGAGCAATTTTGGCCATTTGGTTGAATACAAGATTAATAGACAATCATGTACTACTTTCCTATAGACCAGCAAAAAAACTAATTTGAATTTTAAATTTTAAAAATAACCTCAGCACACAAGAAGTCAGTCCTGAGGAATAAATCTAATGAAAATATCCAAGATCCAGATTAGTAAAACAATAACATCCTGATGAAATAAATTAACAAGTAGTTTCTCCATGGTCACTGCTGAAAGGCTGGATATAATCAGGCTGAAGTCTGCCCAACTTGATCTATAGATTCAATATAGTCAGAACCAAAATCCCAGCAAGTTATTTTGTTGCGATCAGCAAAATGAAACTCGAGTTCTCCTACAGAAGCTAAAGACCCAGGAAGGCCAGTACAAAGTTACAAAACTGAGACCATTTGACCTCAAAACTCCTCTAGAAAGCTGCAGTCCATAGGGATGGGCTATGGTGGAAGCTGGCGAGGAAGGCTGGACCACATGGATGGGCAGACAGAAGCCCTGCACCACTTTGTCTATCGAGCATGACCCACTGGTTCACCTGGTGACGCCACGTTGCCAGGTCTGAGCAGCGCCCAGCCAGGGGTCCTGGGAGAGGAACCCAGCCCCCAGCACTGCCTTGAAACCTCACCAAAATCACTGCAGTTTAGGGAGAGAATAGAGCAGATTCATGGAACAGACTTCAGATCCTGAAATAGACCCTCACAAGCACAGTCAAGGGATTGCTTTACAGAAACATGATTTTCAATACTGTTAATAATAGGACTGATTCATCAGGACCAGGGCCATAGCACAATGGGGAAGAGGGCAGTTCGCGATTTGCACATGGCCGACCCGAGTTCCATCCCTGGCATCCCCATAGGGTCTCCCGAGCCTGGGAGGAGCAATTTCTGAAAGCAGAGCCAGGATTTTTTTTTTTAACAAAACCACACTCCCAGGGGACCGGGTGGTGGCGCTGGAGGTAAGGTGCCTGCCTTGCCTGTGCTAGCCTAGGACGGACCTCGGTTCGATCCCCCGGTTCCCCATATGGTCCCCCAAGCCAGGAGTGACTTCTGACTTCTGAGCGCATAGCCAGGAGTAACCCCTGAGCATCACTGGGTGTGGTCCAAAAACCAAAACAAGAAACAAACAAACAAAAAAACATCACACTCCCCACCAAGAGCTCCTGGTCCTCCACCATGGTCACAGTGACTTCCTCCCCAATTCCAAGTCCCCTTCCTGTTGCCATGATAAGCTCAGTTCTAGAAACTATTCTCAGGCATTGGCTTTCTCTTACTATTCCTTTATACACTACATACGAGAGAGCTCATCTGTGTCTATACTTCTCCTGACTGACTTCACTCAGCATGCAACTCCAGTGACATGTTTGTAGAGGCAAAGAGCATGGTTCCATCTTTTTCTTATTGCCAAGTAGTATTCCATTGTGTGGAAAGAAACAAGTTTCTTTACTCTGTCATTTATCTGCTCTTGGCACTTGGTTTGTTTCAGATTCTGGCTCTTGTGGGTTTTTATTTTTCTGTTTTGTTTTTTGTTTTTGGGCCACACCCACAGTACTCAGGGTTTAATCCTGGCTCTGTACCAAGAAATCTCTCCTTGCAGGCTTGGGGGATCATACGGGATGCCAGGGATCAAACCTGGGTCCATCCCAGGTTGGCAGCATACAATGCAAATGCTTTACCACTGTGCTACCACTATGGCCCCGGTTTCTGTTTATAGTTGGGTTTAAGTCATTGAATGTACACCACCCTTTGCCAGTGTAGCTTTCCCACCACTAATGTTCCCCATTCCCCTCCTTTCCCACCTCCTGCCTGTCTCTAGGATAGGCATTCTGCTTCTCTCTCTCTCTCTCTCTCTCTCTCTCTCTCTCTCTCTCTCTTGCTCTCTCTCTCTCTCTCTCATTGTCAATGGTAGTTGTCAGCATCCATTCACTGATCTGTGTTAATCTTGTTTTTGATTTTTGTTTGAGGTCTCACCCAGTGGTGCTCAGAACTTCTGGCTCTGCAGTCCTGATGATGCTCTGGGAGCCATAGATGGTGCTGGGGATTGAACCTAGGTAGAATGAGTGCAAGGCAAGCACCTTCCTCACTGTACTAGCTCTTTCCCCAATTTGGTGAATAATGCTATGATAAACATAGGAGTGCCTATGTTAGTCTTTTCAGAATTGAGTTTTGTGCCAAGAAGTTGAACTGCTGTGTCACATGGAAGCTCAATGTATAGTTTTCTGAGAAGTGTCTGAATGACTTTCCAAAGAGTTTGGAGCAATTGGCATCCCCCCAGCAGTGAGTGGGGATCCCTTTCTCTTGCATCTACCGTTCTTTCTGATGTGTGCTAGTCTTACATTGTTGAGAGATACTCTTTCTTTCTCTCTCTGTCTGATTTGCACTTCTCTGATGAGATATAATGCAGCGACTTTTTTTCACATACTTATTTGCCATCTGTATGTCTTCCTGAAGGAGTTTCTGTTCATCTTTTTGCCCCATTTATTGACAGGGTTGTTTGCTTTTTCCTTCAATTTTACAAGTACTTCCTATGTCTTGGACATTACGCCTTAGTCAGATGAGTGGTGAGCAAATATTTTTCTTCCAATCTATGGGGTGCTTTTTGATTCTGGTCACCAACTGACAACAGCAATTCAGCAGAAGAGATAGTCATGTTGGAAAATGGTGCTAGCTGCAGATTGAATGTTTGTCTCCCCCACTACCACCACCATTCATATAGCAGGGCAGGGCAGTGGGAGGTAGGTCCTATGGTAAGCAACTAGATATGCTTACTGCACCCTCATGAGTGAACCTGGTACCCTTATAACAGCCAAAAGCACCTCTATTCGTCTCCCAGGGGAAAGATGAAACCTCCATCTAATAAGCAAGTTCTCACTAGACACCAACACTTCACAGCAATGAAGCTGAACACAGGTTCATATTTTTTTATTTTATCTTTGCTTTTGATTTTAGGGCCACAACCAGTGTTACTCAGGGGTAACTGCTGTCTCTACACCCATAAATCACTCCTGAGGGAGATAAGGGAAACAGCCAGGGATAGAATCCTGATCTGTCACAAGCAAGTCAAAAGCTCTCCCCACTGGACTCTCTCTGTCCCCAAATGTTTGCTGTTTATAAGAAAACCCAACTCACAGTAATTTTTTATTTAGTAGCTTCAATAGATTAAAACATAAGTGAAACTAGTTACTTGGACACTAAATAAAGAGAGCTCTTAAACCTTTCACAAAAAATTAGCATAAGTGTAAAGTGCAAAGCAATGAAAACTCCCAGAAGTTAACACAGGAGAAAAGTTGGGTCACCTTTGGTTGGTGATGACTTCCTGGGGACACAACAGTAAAAGCAGGAGCCAGAAAGAAATGATCAGTATACCTGTAGAAACATAAACTCCAAGAAAGATGATTTCTGAAAAGGAAAAGACAAGTCCAGGGTGGGAGGAAACATGACAAAGGACTGTTACCAAATATATGCTCAGAACCTTTCAAATGAAACTGTTTGTGTAAGAAAATAAACAGTCCAACTTAAAAAAGAAAGTCAGGAAATGAGCAGACCCAGACATGCTGTATGCAAATGAGACAGGTGGCAGATAAGTCAATGAAGAGATGCCCCCACCAAATGCTCAAATGCTGCCTAGGACAGGTGAATGACAGAGCACGGCTATTCTGGTACCTGTTAGAGCAGCCAGTCTGGACCCTGACATCATTAAATGTGGTTGAGGGTGTGGAGCCACAGGAATGCCCACCCATGGTGGATGGGGAACAGAGCCATGGAACCACATGATGGGACAGCCTGTAAGCTCCTAACCAGACAAAACACGCTCTTACCCTCAAGGGTTCCATGAGCCACTAGGAAAGTTGTGTGCATTTAAAGTCTATACCCGGGGGCCAGAGCTATAGTACAGTAGGAAGGGTACTCACCTTGCATGTGGCCAACCAGGGTTCGATTCCTGGCAATCCACATGGTTCCCTGAGCCCACTAGGAATAATTTCTGAGCACAAAGCCAGGAATAACTCCTGAACACCACTAGATGTGGCCCCAAACCAAAAATGTCTACATATGATTTTTATGTGTGTAGACCATATTACAATATTTTATTATGCATTATTTTTATTATTCTATGTATGTATTTTTATTGCTTTATTTACAATGACAAGACTTAAGGGCTCAGAGAAGAGCCCAGTGCAGGCTAAAGGACCAAGTGTGAACTCTGTTGCCACCGACGATGTCACGGTGGGTATCTGGCAGCTCTTCTCTCTGACCCAGCCTGCAGGTGACTTCCTGTCCCTAAGTTTGTGAGCACCACAGTTAGGAGCACGTCTGCCTTCTGCTTCACGGGGATCCCCCTTCTAAGTTCTTGCTCACCCGGGGCCATCAGCACCCCAAGAGGAGCTGTGTGCATGTGGGTACATGTGCAGGGGTGTGGGGACAAGGAAACAGTGTCTGGCACTTCAGCCTAGACGGAGCTTTGGACTTAGGGAGCTGAGGGTAGTTGGAGTCAGGCCAGGTTCCAGGGCCAGCACCAGCCCCACACATACACTATTGATAATCAGCACCCCAGCTCTAGGTCTTGCAAGCGAGTGCCAACACCCCCCTAGTGGAAGGATCATCATGGGAAATGGGGGGTAGCTCCCTTCTGTCACCCCAATGGCATGATGCATATCATGGGGGGAGAGGTGGGCTAAGGTTCTATAGATGAGACCCTGAATGGCCCAGAGACCCCTAAAGCCAGTATGGGCACAGGCCCCAGGGAAAAGCAGGCTCTGAGGCTGTACACCTTTTTCGTACATCTGGGCTACAGGGTGTAAGGTCCTAGGGCCATAGCAAAGGAGCCCAGGGGGCCCAGAGCAGACAAGAGGCTGGTCTGTCTCCTCAGTCCACAGGGTCCCCAGCACCTGACAAATGTGGGTTTGCTTGTGGCCTCATGAAGGTGCCTCACGCCATGCCCACAAGTACCTCAGGATGAGGCCTGAGGAAGCTATCAGACCCATCCTCTGGGGACACTCACGTCACTGCCAACCACTGTGCTCTCATACTGGCCACCAGAATATGCCTTGCCAGCCTTGCCTGCCTCCCCACTAGCCTCCCTAGCTGGCAACTGTGCCCAGCTGCCCTCCCCACCTCAGGACTGGCAGTGGGAACGAGTCCATGGCCCTGCTCCATGGCCACTGTGCACGACTTCAAGCCAGCTGCTAATTCCCAAATGGCCACAGCGGGGTCCCCCAAATGCCATGGGGCTTTCTTCCCAGCTTGGGACCCTGCAAAGCGATCTTCAAAGGCAGTTCTTCAAAGCCAGGGCATCTCCCCAGGAGCAGAGCCAGGCAGTCCCTTGGGAACAGAACTTAGTCAAAGTCCCAGCAGGCCTGAAATTACTGCCATGGCGGTGTAGCTCAGAGACCAGCAGGAAATGGCAAGGGGCAGGTTTCAAGAATGTTCCAGAAGGGCCACAGGAATGGAAAGTGCCTTGGCAGGTGCTCTGAATCCCAAGATCCAACCCTCCATCACAGGACAGCCAGGCCAGAGGGAATGTGGACTCTCTGGGACTCTGTCCATTCCCTCCTGCTTCCTGGGCACTGCAGGGTGTGGTCTAAATGCTAAGCAAAACAAAACAACAAAGCTTTACTTGGATTAGAGATATATAGCACAGTGGATAAGATGCTGGCCTTGCATGCAGCTAATCTAGATTTGATCCCCAGCATTCCAGATGGTCCTAAGCACCACCAGTGCTCAGGGAGTGATCCCTGAGCACAAAGCCAGGAGGAGTAAGCCCTGAGCATCATCAGGTGTGGCCCAAAAGCAAACAAAAGCAAAGTTTTACCATAGGGTCCAGTAGGTAGTACAGTGGTTATAGAAGATGGCTTATACATGAACCTGGTTCCATCCCTGGTGGAACATGGTCTCTGAGCATCATGGGTACAGCCCTGGAGCCTCAGCCTCACTGGGCAGCCAGGATGACCCAATGCCCCAGGACAAAGCACCACACCCTTGGACCCCGACACTGACCCAAAGTCTTGTGAGGCCCCTGGACCTCCACAGCACAGCTTGGGAGATCCCCCCCCCAAATTCTTCCTGTGTGGACATAAACTTCCATATTTCTGGGGAATAGATGTTATTAGGATGTTTTAGGGACTTTCAACCACTTTCCTCATTATCACTCCCAACAACACCGTCTTAGGGTTCTAATTCCTCACCCTCACCAACTGTCCTTTCTGTTTTAACCATCCTAATAAGGTGAAGGGGTAGCTCATTGAGGTTTGGAACTAGCATTGCCCTAAGGACTAGGTGAATACTAAGCATCTATCACTTGGGGTCACATCTACCAGTGCTCAGGACTGGCAGGGCTTGGGAGATAATGTGGGGTGCCTGGAATGAAACCTGAGTTAGCTGCATGCAAGGCAAATGCCCTCCCCATTGTATTATCACTTCATCTTAAGCATCCCATTTTATGCCTCTTTTGCCAATTACTGTATCTTAGGGGAGGGAATTTATTCATGTCCTTTATTCATTTTTAAGATTTGGGTCATTTGTCTTTTTGCTGTTAGTAAGTTCCATATTATTGTAAGTCTAGGGTTAAAAATGTTTTCTCCTATTCTGTGCTTGACTTTTCACTTTCCTACTGCTGTTGCTTTGATGCTCACATATTTGACTAAATCCAATTTATATGTGTTTTCCTTTATTGCTTGCCACATCTAAGCAGGTCTTGTCAAAGTCCCAATTTTGTTTTCTCTAAAAATGTTGCGGTTTTTACTTCCACAGTGAGATGGCCTTGGCACTAGTGTAAGGTGGAGTTCTAGCATTATTTTTTCGTATATGAATGTCCCATGTCCATTGGAACTGAACCATGTCTCGCTATTGAACTGCCTTACTACCCTCATCAAAAGTCAACTATGGGCTGGAGCAATAATACAGCAATAGAACTTGCCTTGCACACAGATCCCCAGGACCTCATATGGTCCCTTAGCCCCACTAAAAGTGATCCCTGAGCAGGATCAAAAAGCCAAAAAAAGGGGGAAGTTAATAAAGAATAAAGAATTATTTGTGGGGGCCATAGTCATAGCACAACATGTAGGATGTTTGCCCTGCATGTGGCTAATCCAGGTTTGATCTCCAAAATCCCATATGGTGGGGCCGGGCAGTGGCGCTGGAAGTAAGGTGCCTGCGCTAAGCTAGGACGGACCTCGGTTCGATCCCCCGGTTCCCCATATGGTCCCCCGTGCCTGCCAGGAGCAGCTTCTGAGCGAATAGCCAGGAGTAACCCCTGAGCGTCACTGGGTGTGGCCCAAAAACCAAAAAAAAAAAAAAAATCCCATATGGGCCCCTGAGCACTGCTAGAAATAAGTAACCCTTAAACATTGCTAGGTGTGGCCAAAAACAAAACAAAACCAAAAAATAAAGAACTGGCTATGGGGCTCAGAGCAATAGCACAGTGGGCTGCTTTTCTTGCATGTGGCTGACCTGGGTTCAATTCGGAATCCCATTGGATCCCCCAGAGCAGGGCCAATCCCTGAGCACTGCCTGATGGACTTCCCTCCAAAGAACATTCTCCAGCCCACAAAGCCCTGGCTCTGGCCAAAGAGATCCTTGTTCTAAAATGCCAAAGACTCACAGTAAGAACTGTGGGTGCGTTCCTGAGATGCTGGTGGAATATTTGTGACTGAGGCTCCTTCACTCTCTGCCTTTTCCCTCCCTTCTCTATTCAGGACCTGTCCACAGCTTTGGTGTCCATATCTGGGCTCTCTCTTCAAAACTGTGCTGATTTGCAGGGCAGAAACTGAGTCAGAGGAGATAAAGCAGAGTGTGGAGGCCTGTGGGTGAAGAGCCAGGGCTGCACCCTGCTCAAGACCCATGAGGAGCCGCCCACAGATTCCAGTTATGATTCCTCTGGAAGACAGTGGCCGCCAGCAGAGGAACCTGGGAAAGGCCAGGCACAGCCATCAGGCCAGGAGAGAAGGCAGCTTTGCTCCTCCTTTCCTTTGGCAGGTCCCCACATGGTCCCTGAGTCTCATGGTCTGCTCATCCCCAGTCAATGCCACAGCTCTGCAAAAGTCACCACGTGCATTATTGGTTGGTTTTCATTTGGCTTTGGTTTTCTGAGTCAAACCAGCAGCGCTCAGGGATTACTGCTCTGTACTTAGAAATCACTCCTGGAGGGGCCGGCCGGTGGCACTGGAGGTAAGGTGCTTGCCTTGCCTGCACTAGTCTAGAACAGACTGCGGTTCGATTCCCCGGTTTCCCATAAGGTCCCCCAAGCCAGGAGCGACTTCTGAGCGCATAGCCAGGAGTAACCCCTGAGCATCACTGGGTGTGGCCCAAAAACCAAAAAAAAAAAAAAAAAAGAAAAAAAAAGAAATCACTCCTGGCAGTACTCAGGGGCCATAAGATGCTGGGGCTTGAACCCAGGTCAGCAGCATGCAAGGCAAATGCCCTCCCCGCTGTGCTATTGGTCCAGCCTGCACCATATGTGATTGAAAGTCCCTAAAACATCCTC
>PVKC010002160.1:0-45094 GCA_004027635.1 Crocidura indochinensis | reverse complement strand
TGATGACCTGGGGGAAAATAAAAGTAAATAAAAGGAAAATCCAAACCCCTTTGTGTTACGTTGGGTTTCAAAAACAAAAACGAGTCCCTTTCTTTGTTTGACATAGATACCTTTGCCAAGAAGAAACCTGAAAATATTCTAAAATTTAGAAAGTGTTATTTTGGGGAGCTTTCTGGGACAGGATGTCCCCATCATTAGCTAGAGGAAGCCCAGATTTTTGATAAACACTACTTTGCCTTGCCCAGATCAAAGAGAGTCATTTATTGAAGGAAAGGATGCAAGTATTTGATGAGGCCTTTCTGCAGATGCCTGGTAAACAGGATAAGCCCTATCAATGAAAGCTTCTATGCAGTGAGGCCGAGATCCCCAGGAACAATGGAGCAGCCAGAACAGTGGGTGGCAAGGAAAGGGGCTTGGTTCTGACAAGATTGTTCTGCCAGGAGAATAGCTGTAAACAGGATTAGTTGTAATGAGATTATCAACTTGGAACCTGGAGGTCCGAGTAAGAGAGATCAGTGTGGCATGAAGAAAAGACACAGAAGTAGCTTGTATGGGGAGAGGATTACAAAGCCAGCAGGTATGATTGCCTGGTTGCTATCTTCACTAGGCCCAGGAATGCCATCTCTCTTAGGCAGAAAAGTTAGCTTTGCAGGAACAGAATCAGTCATGAAAGCATTAAAAAGTGGTTCTGGACATAAGGGACCTGAAAATAAGGGGTCCAGAAAATAAGGGGTCCTGGGCAATGTTTAGAGATCTTTGGGGTTGTCCTCACAGCCAGGAGATAGGGGTGCTCCTACCATATATATATATTTTGGTTTTTGGGCAACACCCAGTGATGCTCAGGGGTTACTCCTGGCTATACGCTCAAAAATTACTCCTGGCTCGGGGAATCACAGGGAACCCCAGGAGATTGCCCATCCTAGGCTAGCATGGGCAAGTCAGACACCTTACTGCTTGCACCACTACTCTGGCCCCTTTTTCTTTTTCTTTCTTTTTTTTTTTTTTTTTTTTGTTTCCCCATCTCAGTGGAAGATGAGAACTTCTGGCCTGGAGCTACCCTGAGGGTGTCCAGACAAGATTTTGGAGATTTTGGAGTCTGGGTTCAAATGATGGGAGTAAGGTAGGTAGGATGTATGGGCAATTGTTTCTTGATCTTGAGTCTAGATGCATTTTAATTCTCCAGGAAATGAAAATAGGTTTATGGGGAGATCTTATGTATTAATGTATAAAGCACACACACACACACACACACACACATATAACATAATCAAATAAACATTATTCAATGTTCATACTATTTTGTATTTTACATTAAATTTAAAATAATAAATTAGTATTTAAAATAATAAATATAGGGGTTTGAGTGGTAGTGCTAGAGGTAAGGCCTTGCAAGTGCTAACCTAGAACGGACCCCAGCATCCCATATAGTTCCCGCAAGCCAGGAGCAATTTCTGAGCGCATAGCTAGGATTAACCCCTGAGCATCAATGGGTGCAGCTCAAAACAAATAAACAGACACAAATAATAAATATAAAATTTAGTATTTTATACTAAAATATAAGGGGTGTATAAGAGGGTGAGTCATAGGCACTTGCCTTACATAAAGCCGACCTGGGCTCAATCCCTGATATTACTTTTAGTCCCCTGAACACTGCCAGGAATGATCCATAAAAACATACAGGATAATAATCCCTGAGAATAGCCAAGTGTGGCCCCCAAACCAAAATAAATACATCTTGATATATATGATGTTATATATGATATATATATGATATATATATATAGGAAGCAAAAGGATCCAAGAAAAATGCCTTTAAAGTTCTTTAGAAAAGCAATTTTATATATTTTTAAAAAGTTGAGACATACTTGTCTTGATAAGAATTCGATCAGATCAAGCCTTACCCAGGATTCACAGGAAGGATTGCTTTCTACAGGGTGAGCCAAATAAGTGAGAGCAGCTTCAGGAACAAAATTGCTTCCTTATTGCCTTCATGATAAAATACAAATGTGTTTGAGGGATGGAAATTAAAGTACTGGAGTTAAAGAACTTGCCTTCCCAGATGCTGACTGAGTTTGATCCTCAAGGTACCACATGCTATCCTCCAAATACCAGCAGAAGTGACTCCAGAACAGACTCAGGAGAAGTCCTGAGCTGAATGAGCTACTCCTTAAAACAGAAGAAGGGAGAGAAGAAGAAAGATTTAAGGACTAGAGTCTGTACAAGGATCCTGCATAAGGTCGATTATAGTTGATCACCTCCACCATATATGGTTGGTCATGAATTACTACAATGAGTTATCCTTGAGTACAAAACATGATGTGTGTGTGTGTGTGTGTGTGTGTGTGTGTGTGTGTGAATGTGTTGTATGTTCTTAAGGACCTATTTTCAACCTGACCCCTTCCACACTCCACTCAGCATTATGAGAATCAAGCAGAGTGATCCATTATATGCAGTTCAATAAACCCTCTGCCCCCAATACACATTGCCTCTTTTCTCCTCCCCTTACACTCCTCAGTGGGTTAAATAGCCCCTACCTGAGAGTTCAAGCATTCTTTAATAAAGTGACCAGTAACCCTGGGCCAAAGCTGAAAACCAATATTGATCTGGGGGACAGACAAGCACGGAGGCAGAGCATTGAGACTCACAAGAATGTAGGCCTGGCAGAGACCTGTTCACCAGTAGGCAGACCTGAAGGGCTGAAGTAAACTTGAAAGGAGAGAAGGGAAGCACATTGAGGTCAGTTCAGCATTTCTCTCATGGGCTCTTGCACTAGCCTTAGCACAAATTTCCGGAAACACATGTAGGTTTTGATTCCAGATCTTACATGCCTTGGTCACAGAACTGGCTCTTTCCTTCCTTCTTGTTTGCCTGGCATTTGTTCTTCAGGATCTGAACTTGGCTTCCTCCTCTTTACTTTCTTTTTCACTCTGATGGGTGCCCACATTCAATCCCATAGCTCAAGATGTTATTTTTAGGTTGTTATTTTTAGGTTCTATTTGTAAGGCTCCTATAAATTGCATCTAAACCTAAAAATCAACATGCCACAAATGGAAACCAGTCTTTTGCTTCTCCTTCAAGCTAATTCATTTTCTTTTCCTGTGTTCTCGTTCCTGGTTGTATATGAACTAACCAGCCTCCCAGCCCTCTGAGCCAGAAATCAGAGTTACCTTTGACTCTTCTACCTCCCTCCATGGAAAAGTCAATTTTACTTTAGCATTGATCAGTTTTCATATGGCCATACTTTTTCTTTTTCTATTGCCAGTTTTTTATTGTACTCCCATTTACTCTCCCACTTCCTAACCAGTTTCCAGTGTTTTACAAAGTCTCGATTTGTCCTTCATGACAGTATATATTTTCTTGATTGAGTGACAAGTTGATGACACACTGTTCCATGACTTTGCAGTTTCCTGCCCCAGATAAAACTGAAACACAATGCCTGGCACAAACTCTCCTTCCTTCTGTATTTATTTTAGGACAGTTTTCTAGAGTCCCTCGTGCTTCATAGATAACTAGCAATAACCTCATTTACTTTTGATTTGGAGCCACACCCAGAAGCACTCAGGGGTTACTCCTGGCAGAACCATATGGGATGCTGAGGACTGAACCTGGGGTCAATCGCATGAAAGACAAATGCCCTACCTGCTGTGCTATTACTCCAGACCCTAGAAGCAACCTCTTGATACAGCTGGTGCTGTTTCCTAAATTCAGGCCATTGTGTACATTACTTGGAATCTCCTTTCTCTGTATCCTGGTGAGAGCCACTTCTCCATAAGGAATTCTTCTCAGTTTGTTGTAACATATGTGTTATGACTTTACTCACCTTTAACTTGTTGCCATACCTGTCTACTACCTGATCCCTTATATGCATCCACATGCTAACACATTACTAACTGGATTAGAATTTTCTGGTTAAACTTTTATATTATCTACTAAATTTTTCTCCCTCCGTCTGAGTCAGATTGTCATCAATTTAACCCTCCTTGAGGGAAACTCTAGTAACCTCACATCTGAGAGACTTGACCTCAGGACTGAAGAAGAATATTATACAAAGAAAGTCAAGTCTCGAAGGGTATTCTCATGCTCATTCCTGTGGTTAGGCTCAACTTTGAACTGACCTGCCCCAGGCTGAAGCACATTCCTAAACCACTTACTTGGTAACTCCCGTTGATTATCTTATTGTTTATATTTTCCTGCATGTGTCCTAGAGTCTTGCAATTCCGATCCTTTAGGCTTCGTGAGGGCAAGACATTTACACTGTCCTCTAGTAAACTCTGAAAATTCCAAGCACAGAGTGGGCATCCCCAACAAATATTTATTGAGCTCAGTAAACACCACTATAACTTAATATTTCCTATTTACATTGAAGCAACAGCAATACAAATGTAATAAACCAAAGACTAAGCTCAGAAATTTGGAAGTTGTTGGGAGGGGTAGTGGTGGTGGTTTTTTGTAATTGTTGAGGCAGGGAGAGTACAAAATCTTTTTCCTATTGCTTCTATTTAGAGGAAAATGAATTTAATTAGTTCCTATTAAACCCCCTCATTTATGCATGGAAAAATGGGATAGTCAGCTTCTTTTACTTGGAGATCTAGCACAGTCACCCACAGAGCCAGTGGTTTTAATGTTGCCTTGAGAGATTGAGGGCAAACACAGATCCTTGTCTCAGTTATCTAAGCACACAGCCTCATCTGTCTACGGTTTTCATCTATAAAGCGGTGGTGATCATCAAAGTTCTTCCCACCTAAAATTTTCTGAGGAATAAATACAGGCCAATTTGTATAAAATTTAGAAAAGTGCCTTCTTAAGAAACAAGTGCTTTATTAAGTGTGAAGTCAATTCAATTCAATTCAATTATTGCCGTGAAACCAATTCAATATTAATTCGATTTTGGAGCACATCCAGGGTGAGATGATGAGTAAAGGCCAGTAATATAGGTTATCCATAATGGCAATACAATTGCTACTCCAAAGCTACTGTTTTCATGGTTAAATATCTTCACCAAGAGTAACACGAAGTGGGTAATTTTTCAAGTTTTGTAGAGGAAATAGTCTTAGAGGTTATACACCCAGTGCAATGCAACTGAACCAAGCACAATCATGTATGCAATCAAGGTGTTTAAATAAAATATATATTAAAAAAAGTAGAATGATGGCTTAGAGTTCAAGTTTCCAGCTTATATGACCATATGACCAACTCCATGGTTTCAGTGGCCTTGCCTCTTTGTCTGAGATGGGTCTTATAAAGTTCTGTGTGCTTTGAGTACCTCCTATATTCAGAGCATCAGTCTGATAGATTCCTTTTAGTTATTTTTTATCTCACAAGGCTTTCTCTTGGAAACAATGGTTTTTCTAGTTAACATGGCTTTTCCAAGTTCTCCATTCTTCCACCTTACTCTCCCTCACACACATACTACCTCAGAATCAATCATGTAGAAAACTCTAATATATTCATATTTCTTGCAATATAATTGCCCTTTCAAGAAGGCAACTAGTATGTCAATCAGTTTTCCATGTGTTTCACACTAGGCTTCAACTTGTTCATAGAATATGATAGCTGGAGACCACAGAGGTAACCTACTTCTCTCTTTCCATTGGTAAACAAGGATTGTGGCAAGAGAGGCAAGAAATTAGGAAATTTACTATTCCTAATTAATTCCCAACTAATCCTAGAAATTCTGGGATTATCTGACAACAGATAACAGTTAGGGTTTACATGGTAGTATAGATAGCAAGAGTCACAAACTTGTAATTATTTTAGAAGTGATCATGATGATACCAACAATATTTTTCAAGCTTCCTATAGGATTGTTTATTAACTCTGCCTCTATATTTCACGAGGCTTCCCGCCCCCAAAGTGATTTATGCATTTATAAAACTTCAAATGACCTCACACTTTCACTGTGTTATGCTTCATTGCTTATTTTCCCAATGTACAGATGGAAAAATGAAGGTTAGGGGATGAGTGAGTCAGCTGCTCCCTGCAGAAATCTCCCGGATGTCATCCGGGCTCTTGTCAGCTCTGTTGGATTGAATTTCTGTTCAGTGTTTTTACTGAGACCTCGTGGTTAAAAAACATGTTCTTTGGGTTTCCTGATTATCTCTAAATGGAAGAAAATGCATTTGCAAGTGGACTTGGGTTTTTTTTTTCTGTTTGCTTTTTCAACCTTCAAATTGTATGACCTTAAAAAAAAAAAAGTAAGCAGAAGCTAAACTGGTCTAGAAGTAGCCTCTCTGCAATCTGATCCAGACCTGGACCTCAACCAGCACAGCCTTGGTGTAGGGTTCTCTAAACACATTTGACAATTTTCTTAGAGGCAATTGGTTTATTTCCATTGAAACACTTGAAGATTCTGAATGAATGGTACATTTCCTAAGCTATTGAAGGAGCCATGGAAAAGTAGTATATATGTCAGAAGGGAAAATTGAGAACTAATGGAATTTTTCTGCTACTGTCAAGCTGAAACATCAATATCTTTATATTTAGCCATATGCATTCTCAAGGTTAGGACTGGTCGAGACATTAGTTTATAGACTATCTTTTAAAACTTTTATTTGACACATTAAGACAATCATAGCACTAGGTAACCTTCAATAACACTTTATGCCTTAACCTTTATTGTTGCATATAAAATGAAAATTAATGAGGAGCTGGAATGATAACACAGTGAGTAGGACACACAGCCAAACCAGGTTTGATCACTAGCACCCTAAGTCTACTAGGAGTGATCCCAAAACTGAGTCAGAAATAACCCTTGAGCATCACCAGATGTGACCTCCTCAAAAAACAACAACAACAACAACAAAAATGAACTTGTTGTTTGATTGTTGTCTGTATTGCTGTGGTGATCTTTATTTTTTGTTTGTTTGTTTTGTTTTGTTATTGTCATTGTATTTTTGTTTTCTTGTTTATCTGGGTTTATTTTTTATGTTTTTCTTCCTTCTTCCCTTCCTTCTCTTAAATTGATATTTATTACTTCTAGATGAACTCCTCCCAGTTACTTGTTTGTTTGTTTGTTTTTCTTTCAAGCTGAACCACAAAACTTGAATCATCTTGTCTCCTCACAAATTGTGTGTGTGTGTGGGGGGGGGATGGTTGGTACCAAGAACAAACAGTTGTATGAACATTAAGTAGAAACCAAAAATGATCAGATTTAAACACCAAATCCAAAGTCAATTACAACAGAATCGATACCCAATCCATAACAAGCTAGACACAGAAGGGATCAGGGGGCAAAGAAGGGGATACAGAATGCATGTTGGGAACAGGGGTGGAGGGAGGACAACACTGGTGATGGGAATGCTCCTGATTCAATGTCACTATGTACCTAAATTTTTTTTTGTTTTTTTTTTGTTTGTTTTTGGGTCACACCCAGCAGTGCTCAGGGGTTACTCCTGACTCCATGCTCAGAAAATGCTCCTGGCAGGTATGGGGGACCATATGGGGCACCGGGATTCGAACCGATGACCTTTTGCATGAAAGGCAAACACCTTACCTCCATGCTATCTCCCGGGCCCCATGTACCTAAATTATTACTGTGAAAGATTTATTATTTACTTTGGTCACAATAAAAATATTAAAAATAAAAAAATTAACTTGCTTTCTAAACTTGAAAACATGGAGAATTGTGTGAGATAAAGTAACTCTGGAAAGGATCTCCCAAATTTTTTGTTTGCTTTAAAATTTATATATATAATTATGACCACATGTTTAAAAAGTATGCATTTAACTATATAAAAATTATGTGCACATGTGTAAAAAGATATGGTGTTATCCACTGTGTTGTATAAATATAATTAACAACATTTCTGGAAGTATAAAAGAAGCACAGTGGAAATGATGGCTTTTTCTATGCCTCAATGATAGAAATATTTGATGTAGTCATATCTAGCCTTTGGAAATTATTCTCTTATAATCTCTGACATCCTTTTACTCTTCTGTGTGAAGAAGAAGAATGAGGTAGATAAATATGACTAAATTTATGAAAATGGAAGGAAAAGCAGTCAAACATTAAATGCTATGTTAATGCCTATGGCTAATGAAACATTAATTAGGGTGTAGATAAATATTTAGGCAATTTCAAAGCAAAGTCTGATATGCTCTTATTTTTAATTCCATTAACTTAATATCTAGGAGTCTCAGTGTTCAGGGAGAACTCCTTCTCATAGTCTGCCTTCAACAACTCAATCCAAATGTCCTTCGAAAGTAACATTTAAGTCCACTCATGTCCCCTCCTAACCATTCTTTATGACATGAAGCTCCTCTGTATCAGTCTCTGACAAGCTGGGCGAAGACCTCTGATGGAGAATACAAAGGCTGCTTTATAATATTTTGCTTGTTTACTCCAGTACTAAGCTAAGAAGAGTGGAAAAGATCAGGGGATTTGAGGCATGTGTTTAGAGGATAGATTTTTCTGCATTTGGTTTTCCATCAAAGGTGTGGAAAGAAAATTAAGGCCTTTAATATCCTATAACAGGATTTTTCACTTGGGAACATGTGTCAAGGAAACTCAACCAATAGCTTCCTTGTTCCTGAAGAGGTGCTTTCTATTTCTCAAGCATCTCACTTACTAGCATGGAAATAATGTTGATTTATTCTATTCCTTAGCACCTTCAAAAAATTTCCTGAAGAGTTTGCACCTTGTCTCACCTTTCCCCCATCTTCCACATCTGGCATTGTTCTCACCATTCCCAGCTGGGCCATAGTCATCATCGCTATATCTTCCTTTAGAGTTTGTCTTGCTGCCTTAACCACACACCCCATCTCCACCACTGTTTCCCACAGTCTCCTCCCATTGCCAACATAAGAAATATGTACTTCCTGACGTTACTAAAAATCTTTCACTATCAAATTCTCCAGCAGAGCACCTGCCACTCACTCTAGCTGATCTAGCATTGCCTTTTCCCCTGGCAATGTTCAAAGATGAGTCTTGTTTTGTTTTAGGGGCATACATGGCAATGCTCAAGGTTATTCTTAGCTCTACACTTAATAATTACTCCAGGAGCTATTCGGGGTCTATGGATTAAACCTATGTCGACACCTACAAGGCAAGTAACCTACCAGCCATACTATTTCACTGGAGACTTTTTGATTTACTGTTACAATCTGGGAGAGTGTGACTGGCATTTAGTGGATAAAGACTACAGATGCTATAACCCTCCTATAAGGCATAGCTCCTCACAAGAAACATCTGTCCTCAAGTGTCAAGAGTTGAGATTGAAAAATCCTGTTATAGGATTTTTTCCTCTCTTCTTAGCTTTGTACTGGAGTAAACAAGCAAGATCTTATGAAGCAGCCTTTGCATTCTATATCAGAGGTCTTCGCCCAACTTGTGAGAGACTGACACAGAGGAGCTCCATGCAGGATGGCGAATCCATTCAGGTCAATGGTTTTCAACCCTCATTGAGCCTCAGGTTCTTGAAAATTTTAATACATACACTATTGAAGATATAATTATCCAGAATCCAAATTGAATTGCTCTGGGTCATATTAGAAGTAATACCTCCTACTCCACCCATTGTCAGCGTAGTTGATTTTTACCCCATTTTATTACTTTTCTCTTCCTCAAACAAAACCACATAACTTGAACTATCTAGTCCCATCTCCCAATTAGAGGGGGAAATAATGGTGGTAACCAGACCAAACAGTTGTAAGATCACCAAGTAGTAAGCTAGCACAGAGGGGATCACTCATTCTAACAGCCCCAGGGGTGAGGGTGGAGGATATGGGAGGTAGGATGGGAATGGAGGTGGAGGGAGGACAATTTGGTGATGGGAATTCCCCTGATTCAATGTTAATATGTACCTAAAATATTACTGTGAACGATATGTAAGCCACTATGATTAAAATAAAAATTATATCAAAAAAAGTAATACCTTCTTCACTGGCACAGTAAAGGGACAGAAGATCCCATTTCCCCAATGATTCATGAAAAATTATTCTTCTGTGAACCTTTGGGCTTTTTAAAAGAATCAATCTTCCAGAAGGAGAGAAGTCCTGTCATATGTTGTCTTTCTGAGCACCTGCACAAAATCATGTTATTAGAGGATCCTTGTTCAAAGTATTTCTATAAACTGAACAGGTGTTTATGCTTATTTTCAATATTTAACAAAATCAGGAAAAAAAAGGTACATCAAAGGCTAAAACTATCTTTATAATTAAGCACTTTCTATTTGATGTTTATCTTGGAGAAACAGAACTTTTACCTGTATAGGAAAACGAAAATATTCTAAACTAAAACTTTAAGGTAGATTAAAACTTATTAGAAAGAGTGAACTACTATCATAAATCCTTATAAAATAGGACCAGTCTAAATATGTACACTTCCTTTGTTTCAGTACAATGAAGTCCTTATAAGAAAAATTAATCTAGTATTAACATTGGAATCATTACTATGCTTTCATTGATAAAATTAATAAAAAAGTATATTTGTTGAGGGCCAAAGAGATACATGGAGGTAAGGCATTTGCTTTGCATGCAGAATGACAGTGGTTTGAATCCAGGCATCCCATATGGTCCCCTGAGGCTGCCAGGAGCAATTTCTGACTGTAGAGCCAGGAGTAACCCTGAGTGCCGCTGGGTGTGAACTCCCCCCCCAAATGGTATGTATATATATATATATATATATATATATATATATATATATTTGTTACTGCTCAAACATCAAATAGTCTGTAAATTAAATAAATCATATCTTAATTCTCATTTTTTCTTTTCTTGTTTTTCTATAATCACAGATGCAGCACTCTATAGAGTGAACATTAGGATTGTTCAGAAGAACTTGAAGTTAAGCTCATGAAATGGCACCTCTATAGTAAATGTCTTAATTTCTGCACAAGATTTTTTCTTCAGTAAAATGAAAGTGTCATTAAATGATGCATACATCTTTTAGTCTTAGGTATTAGCAAGACATCAGTTTATTGTCGTAATCCCTAAATAACCACAGAGTGCCTTCTTTCTGCCTAGGCATATAGTATGGAAACAGTATAAATTCATCAATAAATATTTCCTGATCACTTTCTCTGTAAAAATGTGACTCAATGCTATAAAGGATTCTATGAGATGACATGTAAAATAAAAATATAAATGTCCATGAGTTGGTGAATCTGTCCCACACACCATGCTTTTAACCTCTTAGGCAGATGAGTCTGATGAACCAGGTAGCAGTGGAGAAATAATACCAAGCAGTCAGAAAAGATATTAATTGAAGTCAGCTCTCTCTGCCAAGTGCCCAAAACCAGACTCCTTTCTTGATTCAAATCAATTATCCAAACCCAGGAGGAGGAAGGTCTAGTAATCCAGGCAGGCTTTTACATATCAGAAGAAAAGGTTAGGGAAAAAGGAAGTTGGGGGAAACACTTTTAATTGGGGTTCATTTATGGGCATTATCTTATAATGACAATCTTATCAATAGGGTAAATTTTAATTCAGAGAAAGTAAACATACAGCAGTTAAAATCTTTTAGAAGAGCTAAATGGCATTTAATTAAATCAGTAAATTTTATTGGGCACCTATTAAATAAATGAGTTAGATTATATCTTAAACAGACCTGATGTGGCTAAGGTAAAGTTATGACCTTCCCCCTCAGTTTTTCTTTATAAACTAGAGTAACACAGTGTATTAACTTTGATTAGTGATGTAGTATTATCCACTGGTTAAATCATATACTATACTAGTGTGAAAATAACATTTGCCTATTTTATTCCTGAGCAATTATTACTATTCTCTATCATTTATTCTCCATTTTAGATAATCACTTGTCCTTATTCCACTGAATGTACCTAAGTTGGAAATTGATAGTTATTTAATAATTTTGTAGCTAGTTTAATTAAACATACATTAATTGAGTAGTTACTAGGATATATACTTTCTAAACATGTTTTAAGTGCTGGCAATACATAAAGAAAATAATATTTATAACTTGCTCCATAGCTCAGAATCAAGCAGAAAAATTACATAGAAACAATTTTATTTCAGCATATAGTGATACACAAGTTATATGTTTCTATATAATATTTAGAGGTAGTTTTTTAATTCATTAGACATTATGTCTAATAAGTTACTTTTATCTAGTACTTAATATTTATTTTGTTTAGTCACTACCATAGAATAAAGTATATATTGGGAAAATATATAATTACTAATTTTCTATGGAAATTTCAGCTTTGTGGAACAGTAGATAATAACAAATAAGTAAGTGAATAATACAAAGTAATACAATTTTCAAAAATACTGAGTTCTATAGTATAGTACTAATAAAAGGATGGATCTAAAGTTTTTATCTCAGACATTTTCTTTTTTTTAAGTTTTGTTTTGTTTGTGTTTGTTTTTGTTTTTTTGGGGGGGGTCACACCCAGCAGCACTCAGGGGTTACTCCTGGCTCAGAAATCTATTTCTATGCTCAGAAATCACCCCTGGCAGGCACAGGGGACCATATGGGATGCCGGGATTCAAACCACTGTCCTTCTGCATGAAAGGCAAACACCTTACCTCCATGCTATCTCTCCGGCCCCATCTCAGACATTTTCTAAAGCACCAACTAAGTTTGTCAAAGAGCTTCCCAGTTCACTACAGGAAGTAGAGCCTGAACCTAGACTCAGATATAGGAGCAACTGTGGGTATCAGAGGACCTGCACTGGGTGTTAAAATAGAAAGTAGAGGTGATATGGCTGGAGACAGATCATGTAGGTGATATGACAGATCATGTAGGAATTTATAGTCTACAAGTCAAATTTTATGTTAAGCCAATGCAAAGGCCCTGAAAGATCTTACATTGGGAGTGATGATTCATTGGAAAGTGTATTGTAATAAAACATTTGTGCTCTACATAGAAGGCCACTAGAAAAAGATTTGAGGTGACCTAAACTTGAATGGTGACAATTCAAAAAAAAAGAGTGGTGGTATTTAATTATAGATTATAAATAGAAGCAATAGGACTATGCTGAATAGGGAGCAAGTGAGAGAAAGATAATACCCTTATGAAAAAGTCAAGGAGGCCACAGGATACACTTGCCAAAAGCTCAAGGAAGTGCTCAGGGTTGAAGGGAAAAATGGACAATCCTCTGGCAATTTGAAAGGAACAGATTAAATCTATGTAAGTTATTCACAGAATGAAGCAGGAAGGGAGGCCTGGGCCATGTTTAAATAATTCCAACCTGCATATGAGCTTAATAATGAACTATGCTTATGATTTTTTAAATGGCTTCATATTACCAATGCACATAAAACAACATGGCATAAATGAAGTGACCGTGCACAATATCAATCATTTTCTGTTTTAACAATTAAAGTAGAAAGTAAGTAAGATATTCCAGGTATATAGGAAATATGGAGGGAGGGGGGCAGATTCGTAAGAAGCTATGGAAAACAAGCTTCATACCTTTTTTTTTTTTTTTTTTTTTTGCCACACCTGTGACGCTCAGGGGTTACTCCTGGTGATGCAGTCAGAAATTACTCCTGGCTTGGAGGACCATATGGGACACTGGGGGATCAAACCAAGGTCAGTCCTGGGTCAGCCATGTGCAAGGCAAATGCCCTACCACTGTGCTATTGTTCTGGCCCCAAGCTTCAGATTTCTAATATGGAGCCTTCCAATGTCCTGAATCTAATGTCGATTTATCTTAAATTTGATACGTTTTCTTCCTAAAGAAAACCTCCAAATTATATATACTCAGGTTTTATGAAATCTGGCTTTGTCTGTGGTAGGGAAAATGAAGGAAAAATGTCATGAAATCACAAAGCATCCACAATCTAACAATATGGATGTCCAAACTCCCTTTACACTGGGTCAAGTGGTATTGTGGGCTACAATAATCCTTTTTTTAAAAGCACTATTTTCAAAACCACTTCAATACCTATTTACATAAACCATAACTAGAAACATGGTATTTGTCAAGCATCCCATAGGGATGATATGATAAAGGAGAAGTCCTACATCAAGGTGGGCAATAGGAGTTCAGCCATGGGCATCATTCTGGCTATCTAATATCTATAGGCAACCACCTGAATGTGAGATTGTCTAGTTCTTCTGACCAAAGAGTTTTAAAGGGAGGAGAGAGAGAGGAGAGAGAAAGCGAGGGAGGAAAGACAGACAGTGCGTGAGAAGCAAACTGGCTATATCTCCACACAGTTTGATGCAAAATGGAGGAGGTCCCCCTGTTTGTTTATTTAAAAAAGTATTAAGAATTTCAAGACTGGGGAGGGGTAGGAAAAAAAGAAAAGAATTTCAAGATAGCTGAGCATAAAACCAGAGGTGGGAATTCTTTTAAGTATAAGGGCCCTACCTGGTTCCATAGCAGACATGAAATTCAAAGGCCTGGTAATAGAAAAATATTTGTCATGTATATTTACAATCACTATGCGGTCATTATATCTCAACCACAGTTTGAGACAGATTTGAGTTCATTCACCAACTTCATATCCTCAGAAATCTGTAAGAGAAATATTATTAAACATATCTCACTGCTGAGAAGAGTCTTAAGAAAGTTAGATTATTTACACAAAGATGCAAAATCTTCATATGTACTGAAGGGATGAGAAAGAGGAGAGCAGAAATCTGGTCAAGTATTGGTTATAATTAGCAACATTTGGAGTTCTATCATGGAACTCATTTACTGAGCCAAGATATCAAAATATTTTGATGGCTGCTGTGAGCCTATACTTGAGGCTGTCAAAAGGGCATTGAAAATACTATTATACTTTATCTTTTTGTGGTTGTTGTTTTTGGTTTTTGAGCCACACCCAGTGATGCTCAAAAACTTGGGGACTATATGGGACACCGTGGATCAAACCGCGGTTCTTCTGCATGCAAGCAAACGCCCTACCACTGCACCATCACTCCAGCCCCATTATCATTTCCTTCCACCATTAAGGCTTTTTGTTCCTGCAGGAAGGTTTTCATTCTGAAAAAGCAGAAACATTTGGAAACCTTTGGGACTTTTTAGCATTGACTCACTCTGGTTGGCACAGGGTTAAATAACTACTGCCTTATTTGCAATTTGTTTAGATTAAAAGTGAAATGTCAAGTTCACACAGGGTGAAATAAAGGACTCTTTATAAACTTGCAAACAAACACAAGTGTTCACTGCCAAAAATATCCAAACAAACCAAACCAGAGACAAATATCTTCTGGGCCCACATGGTACAGTTCCTCTGCAGGGCCTCTTCAACAGATGAAAGGAAATCCTGAAACTCAAGACCACACTCAATCAAATGGCAATTAAATGTTGCTTCCCAGTTGATACTAAGTTAAGGGAGAGTCACGAAGGATCTGGCTAATTTGAGCACCGTGGACACCCACATTATAGAGGCAAAAAATTATCTAATAAAAAGACTAGAATTTTCTGATATTTTGTCAACAGTCTCCAGAGTCCCTTGAACACTATCCTATCATCATTTATGCTTTTATACACATCTATCAAGCACAATTCAACTTACCTTAATAGAGAAACTAATGTTAACTTGAATACAATCTACACATATCATGCATGCTTAGACATGAGCTTAAAGCATGTAGGTATTCTTATCCTCTATGGTGCTTTAGCAAGGAGAGTAAGAGTAGAAACTGTAGACATATGCTTGAGTCCCAGTGATGACAGATGTGTGACTTTTGAAGTACATGTGGCTCAGACATGAATCGCTTGGAAAATTCATATCAGTGCAAGGGCCTGGAGTGGAGCCTGTGGGCACCTGTGCCAACTCCACCTGCCCCTGAAACTGGTGAAACAAGTTTTTTCTTACTTTGATCTGAACATGTGAAACTCAGGGCTCCCATTGTGAGGAGAGTTTATAGACTCTGGTATCTTTTTTTTGAGAAAGGAGGAGATGGAAACAGACAATCTTTCCATCACCCACATGCCTGTAGAAAAGTGGCAGAAAAGTCTATAGATCTGAAGTTACTGAGTCAGTGTGGAAATAGCAGGCACAACCTGCTTGGTCCTAAAGGAAGAGTTTAAGTCTCAATCTCATCAATAACCATGATATGTATTGTCTAGCCTTCAGGAATAAGACACAATTAAGGTCTTGCTCCTAAACTTGGTAGCAGCAACATAGGAAAATTCTTGCATTTCTTAAGCAAATAGCCAACATGTAATTCAAGTACAGAGTTTATTATTTACACCTTGAATCCATTTATTAGAAAATATTATAGTATGAATAAGGACCTAACTTACCTACAGAAAGAAAAGCACTGTGTGAACATTCTTTATGGATCTGTTAAAAAAAAAGGAGACCAGTTTATCCTTGTCATGTGTCTGTGAAGAATATCAACAATGACACAGTGCAGGGGCATAGAGCTCATAGCAGGTGTCAGCCAGCAGCTGTGATGACAGTATGCCCAGAGGCTGGAGCCAGGCAGTTGGTCCAAATTTCACCTTCATTGATTTCCAATGAGGCAAATTATTGGCAGCAGTATTTGTACCTGTAAAACAGGGTTAAGATCCACTGAAGGGACTGCTAATTTCCTATTCAGTATTTCCCTTCCTTTTAAGGAATGGTGATTAGGTTCAGTTTTGTGACTTTTCCAAGTAAAAACATTCATCTCCCATTCTCTATTCACACTTGAATAGAGATGAGGTTGATCAGACACCCAACTTTGGTAAATAAACTCTGCTACTCTTGGAGTGCGAACATGTGCTGATGGAGGCAGAGTCCACTGGCATAGGCTTTTGCTCTTCATAACTTCCCCACCCCCAACACACATTTCTGCCTGGAATGTGATACCCAAAGACAGGGAGGCTATTGAGGAATGAGATCACAGACTAAGAATGATGGAGCAAGGAGGGTTATGATAGAATAGCGTTTTTGAGCAGTTGAATATTCCAGGCTGCCAATCCTGGAAATGTGACTGGGTAAAATAAGAGTCCTGTTAAACCAAAAGTAGCCAGATATAACCCGAATGGATAAACTATATAACAAGGTTGGTATGAAAAACTCATGAAATGGAAAGGGCATAGCATGGAACTCATGCAAAGAATTTGGTAACAGTAATATCTATCTGTTATCTGTAGAAAGTAACAGTTAGAGGATTATTTGGGACCATTCCCAAGTCTTAGAAAATTTCTAATAAGAGGGATTCCTCTTCTTTTGACCACTATGAGACCTGGCTTTGGGTGTCCAGTACGTCTGTGAAGCTCTGCTTCCTTTGTAACTGCAGAATGCTTGACACCTATTTTTCATATTTACTGCCCCTAAGTACAGTTTTGCATTGAATGTCAGTCACTTCAAGACTATTATTCCGAATCTCATTTAAAGTCTTGTCCGTTTTATTGTAATTGCACCTTACATGGAAGGCTAATAAGATTCTTAAAAAGGAACAGGCGTGCTACCTGATGCAGGTTCATGATATGGAAATTGGCGTAAAATTTAATTTAATATTGAATGCTTCTTCTCATAACATCCACATTCACAGGATCAAGAAAGGCAGTATCTGGGAAGGGAAGGATTTTTCAAGCAGTTATAATCACAAAACCACACAACTGCAGTGGATATGATGAAGACACTGTGGTCTAGTTCTTGATTTACCCATATCATAGCTGCAAACATGTTTAATTTGAACTAGACTGGTGCTGTGGCACAGAGTGAGGTTAATTTGCTTCAGAGTATAGCCATATGCTACTGACAGATGTTTCTAAGAATGAAGGACTGCAGATAAAAGGAAGGTCCCAGCTTGCTCTCTCGCACTGCCTTATGCCCGCAGTCTAGGAAAATATAAATGATCTAGGATCTAGGCTTGTGCAGTTACAATTGATGACATTA
The DNA here is from genome assembly GCA_004027635.1 of Crocidura indochinensis. Taxonomy (NCBI): domain Eukaryota; kingdom Metazoa; phylum Chordata; class Mammalia; order Eulipotyphla; family Soricidae; genus Crocidura; species Crocidura indochinensis. The sequence continues at coordinate 27,343 of PVKC010002160.1, read as the reverse complement.
GTACAATGACTAAAATCACTGAATGATACATTTATCAGAAAGTACCCCTGTCATTATGGAATTCTAATGTGAATATTTGCTCACTTTCTCTCTTTCCCTCTCTTCCCCCTCCTCTCTCTCTCCTTTACCTCCAGCGATGCTCAGGCTTACTACTGACTCTGTTCTCAAAGACCAAAGTACCTGGTGGTACTCCGGGGACTATATAGAGAGCAGAAATTATGAATTCTTAACTTTATTAATATAATATATACTTGTAACTGAGGTCACATATAGTATGATGTATGGGTGAAAGGTATACATCTAGCTAAATTGTGACAGATGCATAGACCCATGAAACCATAATCACAGTCAAAACAATGGACCTAGAACCATCACACCTCAACATTTCCTCTTTTTTGGTTTTCATTTTTGGTCATGCCCAGTGAGGCTCAACGATTGCTTCTGTCTAGCTCTGTGCTCAGGAATTCCTCCTGGAGGAGCTTGAGAGAGCATATGGTATGTTAGGGAATTTTGGTTTTTTTGTTTGTTTGTTTGTTTGTTTGGTTTTTGGCCACACCTAGTGTCACACAGGGATTACTCCTGGCTATGCACTCAGAAATTGCTTCTGGCTTGGGGGACGCCCGGGGATAAAACTGCGTTCCGTCCTAGGCTAGCACGCGCAAGGCAGATGCCTTATGGTTTGTGTCACTGCTCTGGCCCTGCTAGGGATCTTTTGAAGAGTAATTCTTAACTTTTATGAAGTTCAATTTACTAGCATTTTCTTGGTCAAATTATAGCATTGGTGTTATAACTAAGGGATATTTACTAAACCCCAGGCATAGAAGAATTTCTTCTGTTTTGTCCTAGAATTGAGGAAATTTTTTAAATTTAAAATAATATTTATGCTTAAAATTCATTTCAGAAACTTTTAGTAGATTATTTACAAAATATGATTTTAAAGGAACTTTAAGAAATTACAAATCAACATCACATAGAATTACGTTTTTTTCTCTTTTGATTCCTGTGCAATTTCGAGTTTTCTTCACCCTCCCCCAGTGGTATTTTTCATTCATTCATTCATTCATTCATTTATTCATTCATTTGTTTGTTTAAGCACTGTGGCTACAAAATTGTTTGTGGTTAAATTTCAGTCAAACAATGTACAACACCCTTTACCAATGCACGTTCCCACAACTAGTGTCCCCAGTATCCCTCCCATCCTCACCTTTCACTTCTCTCTTTCTTTCTCCCCACTTTTTTGACAATATGGTTTGCATTATTGTTAGTGAAGGGTACCATGTGTCTAATTTTATTCCCTTTCAGCACCCTGTTTTTTTTTTTTTGTCTAGAGAGATCACTTTAATCAGAATGACCAAAGTGATCAGAGTGATCAACTATCACTGTCATGGTGATACCCTAAGTAATCACAGTTCTTTATCACAGGTTTCCACCATAGATTGGTTCTCATGGCCCTCATCTCAATTGTCTCTGGGTGTTGTTACCATACTATCTTCTTTTTCTTATAGCCCAGAAATAAGTGAGATTATCCGTGTCTATCCTTCTCCTGACTCATTTCACTCAGCATAACAATCTCCATATTTCTTGGCTAGTGGTGTTTCATCCTTAAAGATGCCTTCAATTTCAATGTGATGGAGTGTTTGTCCTATGTTTTCTTCTATTTTTGTATAGTTTTAGGTTTGATATCAAGAACTGCTAATACTTTGAGTTTTAGGTTTCTGATCTATTTGGAGACAGTTTGGGGGTGTGGTATAAGACATCAGATTGCAACAGTTTATTACTTTATTATTAACATTCAATGTTCCTATTACTATTTGTTAAAAAGAAAACTTACTTCCTTTGTATTTTTGTTGAAAACAAGTTTTCCATTTATGTGAAAATCTAGTTTGGACTCTCTAGTCCAGTGGTCCTCAAACTACAGCCTGTGGGCCACATACTGTATTTGTTCCCATTTTGTTTCTTCACTTCAAAATAAGATATATGCAATGTGCATAGGAATTTGTTCGTAGTTTTTGTTTTTATTATAGTTTGGCCTCCAACGATCTGAGGGATAGTGAACTGGCCCCCTGTTTAAAAAGCTTGAGGACCCCTGTTCAAGTCTATTCCATTGATATTTTTGTTTCTCTTTACACTAAAATAACATTGTCTTGATTGCTGTAATCATATGAGTTTTGAAATGAGTTACAGTTCTTCAACTCTTCCTTTTCAAAGTTATTTGGACTTGGGGTTCAATTTACTATCCTTTTTCTAGTTTGACCAGATATCTTTGATTTAAGAACTTTTTGTGTAGACCAGATAGATAGCACAGCAGGTAAGGTGTTTATCTTGGTGTGGTAAACCTGTTTTCAATCCCCTGCATCCCATATGGTTGCTTAAACCCATCAGGAGTGATTCATGAATGCTGAGTCAGAAGTAATAATCTCTGAGAATAACCAGCTGTGATCAAAATTATTTTTTACTTTGCTAATAGACTTACTGTATTTAAAAAAAATCCCAATTAACTGCACTTTGACATGCTGTTTTTATATGTTTATCTACTCTCTAGTGATTTTCATTTTTATTTTATATGTCATATATCTGTACATTGCATGCTTTCCAATTATTTGGAGAGATATTCCAAATGTCTTCTGTTACTGTTATTTAATTTCAATTTAAAGTCATTTAATTCAATTCCATTATGGTTATTGAATATGCAATTTACTGAGACTTGTCTTATGACTCAGAATATAGAATATCTTGGATAAATGTTCTGTGTGCTTTGAAGAAGAGTGTGTTTTCTATTAGGTAGAATGCCCTATAAATGTCAATTAAGTCAAACTGTTCCATCGAGTTAATCTTGCATTCTTAAAGTTCTATGTACCAATAACTGGGAGAAAACACTACATTCTATTTACTTGTGGATATATCCATTTCTCTTGCACTTCTATCATTTCCTCCTTATATTTTTTGATGGTTGTTTAGTAGGTGGATAGCATAACTGTGATGTCTTCTAAGTAAATTAACATTTTTTTATATTTGTGAATTACTTTCTGTGGTTCAGGAAATAGTCTTTGCTTTAAATCTATTCAGCCACTTTAGTTTTTTGAAATTAGTGTTAACATAATATATCTTTTTTTTATTTTTTATTTATTTTTTTTTGTGGTTTTTGGGTCACACCCGGCAGTGCTCAGGGGTTACTCCTGGCTCCATGCTCAGAAATTGCTCCTGGCAGGCACGGGGGACCATATGGGGCACTGGGATTCGAACCGATGACCTTTTGCATGAAAGGCAAATGCCTTAACTCCATGCTATCTCTCCAGGCCCCAACATAATATATCTTTTATTATGCATATGCTTTAACCAATTTATGTCTTACTGTTTATAATTGATTTCTAATTGGCAACATACAATAATCTTTTTACATAATCTTTGTCTTTAAGGAATGAAATCATTTAAATTTATAAATATCCTTATATGGTTGTGTTTAAATCTTTCATTTTATTATTTATTTTTCCTTTTTGGTCTCATCTGTTTTTTACCTTTCTGTCTTCTCTTGAATTGTATTGTATATTATGTCCCTTGTGGACTGATTAATTTAAACTCTTTATTTCCTCACTTTAACTGTTGCATTAAGTTTTATATTAGGCAACTTTAACTTATTGCAGTTCACCTTAAACGTCTAAAAACACTTTATAAACAGTTTAAGAATTTTATACTAGCCTATATTCCCCTTGCTATCTTTGACTATCTTTATGCATGAGGCATAAAGATTTTCATTACTCTTCATTTCTGGTAAAGATGTACATTTTTACCTTAAAGGTTTCACTTTCCTTCAGCCTGAAGAACTCTTTTAACACATTTTTTGTTTGTTTGTTTGTTTGTTTGTTTGTTTTTGGCATAGGACATCAATGCTCAATAGGTCTGGGGGCTATGACAGTGATGCCCAGTTAATTAAGCCAGACAATTCAATGACAGTGCTTGGCACTGGCAGCTCTGAGTTCCTTGGGTTGCATCAAGAGGTACTCAGGGACTTCCAAGGCTATGCCCAGAAGGCACTGTGGATAAAAGTCAAAGGCCCATATGGCGTTTGAAATAAAACTCTAACCTTATGCATGTAAGACATGTACTCTGCACTTGAAATGCATCTTCAGACCCCATCAACTTCTTTTTTTTATATTTTTCTTTATTTAAACATCTTGATTACATATATGATTATGATTAGGTTTCAGTCATGTAAAGAACAACCCCTTCACCAGTGCAACATTCCCACCACCAAAGTCCCAAATCTCCCTCTATCCCACCCCACCCCCACTTGTACTCCAGACAGGTTTTCCAGTTCCCTCATTCATTCACATGATTATGGTAATTCTCTGTGTAGTTATTTCTATAACTGCACTCGCCACTCTGTGGTGAGCTTCATGAAGTGAGCTGGAAGTTCCAGCCCTCCTCTCATTGTCTCTGAGTATTGTTGCAAAAATTACTTTTATTTCTCTGAAAACCCATAGATGAGTGAGACTATTCTGCTGCTCTCTCTCTCCCTCTGACTTATTTCACTCAGCATGATAGATCCCATGTACATCCATGTATAGGAAAATTTCATGACTTCATCTCTCCTGATGGCTGCATAATATTCCATTGTATATATGTACCACAGTTTCTTTAGCCATTCGTCTGTTGAAGGGCATCTTGGTTGTTTCCAGAGCCTGGCTATTGTGAATAGTGCTGCAATAAATATAGGTGTGAGGAAGGGGTTTTTGTATTGTATTCTTGTGTTCTTAGGGTATATCCCCAGGAGTGGAATAGCTGAGTGGAATAGCTGGGTCGAATGGGAGCTCAATTTCTAGATTTTGGAGGAATCTCCATATCGCTTTCCATAGAGGTTGGACTACAGGGCATTCCCACCAGCAGTGGTTAAGAATTCCTTTCTCTCTACATCCCCGCCAGCACTGATTGTTCTCATTCTTTGTGATGTGCGTCAATCTCTGTAGTGTGAGGTGGTATCTCATCGTTGTTTTGATTTGCATCTCCCTGATGATTAGTGACAAGGAGCATTTTTTCATGTACCTTTTGGCCATTTGTATTTCTTTTTTATCAAAGCATCTGTTCATTTCTTCTCCCCATTTTTTGATGTGATTAGATGAACTACATAAGTATTTGATCCACTTCTTTGAAGAATGTCATGGGTATTTTTAGTGGGGTCGCATTAAATCTGTACAATACTTTGGGGAGGGTTGGCATTTTAATGATGTTAATCCTGCCAATCCATGAACAGGTTATGTGTTTCCATTTCTGTGTGTCCTCTCTTATTTCTTGGAGTAGGGTTTTATAGTTTTCTTTGTATAGGTCCTTCACATTTTTAGTCAAGTTGACTCCAAGATATTTGAGCTTGTGTGGCACTAATGTGAATGGGATTGCCTTCTTGACTTCCTTCTCTTCCCTATCATTATTGGGGTATAAAAAGGATATTGATTTCATTGTGTGAATTTTGTAGCCTGCCACCTTGCTATAGGAGTCTATTGTTTCTAGAAATTTTTGGTAGAGTCTTTAGGGTTTTCTATGTAGAGTATCATGTCATCTGCAAAGAATGAGAGCTTGCTATCTTTTTCTTGCCTGATCGCTATAGCAAGGACTTCCAGTACTATGTTGAATAGGAATGGTGAGAGTGGACAGCCTTGTCTTATACCAGAATTTAGAGCAAAGGCTTTTAGTTTTTCTCCATTGAGGATAATATTTGCCATTGGCTTGTGGTAGATGGCTTCAACTAGATTGAGAAAGGTTCCTTCCATTCCCATCTTGCTGAGAGTTTTGATCAAGAATGGGTGTTGGGCCTTATCAAATGCTTTCTCTGCATCTATTATATGAGCATGTTATTTTCATTTTTCTTGTCGATGTTGTGTATGATGCTGATAGATTTATGGATGTAAACCATCCTTGCATTCCTGGGATGAAACCTACCTGGTCATAGTGTATGATCTTCTTGATGATGCATTGGATCCTATTTGCCAAGATTTTGTTGAAGATCTTTGCATCTGCGTTCATCAGGGATATTGGTCTGTAATTTTCTTTTTTGGCAGCATCGCTGTCTGGTTTTGGTATCAAGGTGATGTTGGGTTCATAAAATCTGTTTGGGAGTGTTCCTGTTTTTTCAATTTCATGAAAGAGCCTGGCTAGGATTGGTAGTAGCTCCTCTTGAAAGGTTTGAAAGAATTCATGAGTAAATCCATCTGGGCCTGGGCTTTTCGTTTTGGGTAGATGTTTGATTACAGTTTCAATTTCCTCAGTAGTTATGGGGGTGTTTAGATATGCTACATCCTCCTTACTTAAATGTGGAAGGCTATAAGTGTCCAAGGATGTTTCCATTTCTTCTAGGTTCTCATGTTTAGTAGCATAAAATTTCTCTACGTAGTCTCTGATCACCCTTTGGATCTCTGCAATATCTATATGATTTTCTCCTTCTCATTTCTAATACTGGTTATCAGACTTCTCTCTCTCTCTCTCTCTCTCTCTCTCTTCCTTTGTGAGTTTTGTCAATGGTCTATCAATCTTGTTTATTTTTTCAAAAAACCAACTTATGCTTTTGTTGATCTTTCAGACTTTTTTTTGGGTTTCCACTTCTTTGAGTTCTGCTTTCAGCTTTGCTATTTCCTTCTGTCTCGTATAATTGGTTCCTTTTGCGGTGATTTTCTAATTTTTTGAACTGCATCATTAAGTTATTCAGGTATGCCCCTTCTTCCTTGCTGGTGTGTGCTTGTAGAGCTATACATTTTCCTCTCAGGACCACTTTTTCTGTGTCCCATAGATTCTGGAAGTTTGTGTTTCATTATCATTTGTTTCCAGGAAAGTTTTGATTTCCTTTTTGATTTCATCTCGGACCCACTGGTTGTTGAGTAGCAGGGTGTTTGTTTTCCAATTGTTGAAGTTTTTCTTCTGTGTGGCTTTGAAGTTCACATCTAATTTCAGAGCCTTGTGGTAAGCAGAGGTAGCCTGCAAGATTTCTATCCTCTTGATTTTATGGAGGTATGTTTTATGTGTCAGCATGTAGTCTATCCTGGACAATGACCCATGTACATTGGAGAAGAATGTGTATCCAGGGTTTTTTGGGATGGAGTGTCCTTAATTTATCTACTAGTCCTCTTTCTTCCATTACTCTTTTCAAGGCTAGTATGTTTTTGTTGGGTTTCAGTCTGTTTGACCTATCAAGTGTTGATAGGGCTGTGTTGAGGTCTCCCACAATTATTGTGTTATTATTGATTTTGTCTTTCAGATTTGTCAGTAATTGTATTAGATAATTTGCTGGTTTCTCATTGGGTGCACATATGTTTAATAGTCTGATTTCTTCCTGTTGCACATATCCCTTGATTAGTACATAGTGGCCATCTTTGTCCCTTACCACTTTTCTGAGTATAAAGTTGGTGTCATCAGATATTAATATGGCCACCCCAGCTTTTTTGAGGGTATTGTTTGCTCGGATGATTTTCCTCCAGCCTTTGATTTTGAGTCTATGTTTGTTCTGACTATTTAGGTGTGTTTCTTGTAGCAGCAGAAGGTTGGATTCATCTTTTTGACCCATTTTGCCACTCTTTGTCTTTTAATTGGTGAATTTAGTCCACTGACATTGAGGGAGATGATTGTCATAGGATTTAATGTCATCTTTGTAGATAGGCTTGCTGTGTTTGATGGTATCACTTGTCTTAGAGCAGACTGTCAGTTTTTCCTTTAAGACTGGTTTATCATCTGTGAAGTTTCTGAGCTGTTGTTTATCCATGAAGCTATGTATCTTTCCTTCAAACCTGAATGTGAGTCAGGCAGGGTGCAGTATTCTCGGTGAGGCATTCATTTCATTCAGTCTTGTCACAATATCCAACCACTGTCTTCTGGCCTTCAGAGTTTCTTGTGACATGTCTGCTGTAAGTCTTATGGATGCTCCTTTGAATGTAATTTCCCTTTTTGATCTTGCTGCTTTCAGTATTCTATCTCTATCTGTGGGATTTGTCATTGTAACAAGGATGTTTCTTGGGGTGTTTTTCTTTGGGTCTCTTTTAGCTGGTACTATTCGGGAATGCAGGATTTGATTGCATGTAGTCTTTAACTCTGGGAGTATCTCTTTGATGATGTCTTTGACAGTTAATTCTTCCTGGAGATCTCCTACCTGGGTCTCTGGAACTCCAATGATTCTTTTTTTTTTTTTTTGTCCCCGGATTCACAATACAGACCCGGCAAAGGTCTGGGTTGAGGTGTATATGGGGTGCATTTACTGTACCTCCTCTTTCTATACAGTCAGTGTAAAGAACACAGCCTGTGATAAGAATTGGGAGGTCTTATTATTTCTTTTCTTTTTTTGATTTTTTTCTTTAACTTCTTTTTTAAACACCCCCTTCACTAATACAACTTTCCCGCCACCAGTGGGAACTCCAATGATTCTTATGTTGCATCTGTTGACTTCATCAAAGACTTCTATTTTCATCTGTTCGCATTCTTTGAGTACTTTTTCCATTGCCTGATCGTTTGTCCTAAGATTCTTTTCCCACATCTTGTGCTGTGCTTAGTCTTTCTGCATCTCATCTTCCAGCATGCCAATTCTGTCCTCAGCTGCTCTTACCCTGCTTTCGAGGCCATCCACTGAGGTTTTCAGTGTTTTTCAGATCTGCTATTTCAGTTTGGAGTTTTCTGATTTCTTCTTTGTGTTCTGTTCAGATCAATCTATGCTTTCTTTGAGATTTACAAACATCTTCCATATTTCTATTTTAGGTTCCTTATCCGAAAGGTTAATCAGATGATTGTAATTTTTTTTTTTTTTTTGGTTTTTGGGCCATACCCGGTGACGCTCAGGGGTTACTCCTGGCTATTCGCTCAGAAGTTGCTCCTGGCAGGCACGGGGGACTATATGGGTAACCGGGGGATCGAACCGAGGTCCGTCCTAGGTTAGCGCAGGCACCTTACCTCCAGCGCCACTGCCCGGCCCCCAGATGATTGTAATTTTTAAGATCATCCAAGCTATCGTCTTCATTCTCTGTGCATGGTGTTTACCTGCGAGTTTTCCCCATTGTCATGCTAGTAGTGTGGTTTTTCCTGCGTGTTTTGGTGGGGTTTACTGCCATCAATACTTCTTATAAAATGGTTTTGATATGATGGAAATATATTTTGTATTTTATTTTATTCATTTTAATTCATTTTATTCATATTTTATTCATTAAAATTTGTATTTTTGTGGCAATGTATTTTACTTTAGTTTTAGAATTATTTCACCTTTGTCTTAAAAATATTTTGTTGTTGACAGCTTTTAGCCTATAATACCTTAAGGTATTATTCTATAGTCTTGTTTATATTTTGCTAAAAAGCCAGCCTTTTATCACTTTTAAGATTATTCTTATCATCATTGTCTTAGAGAATTTGAGCATGATGAACCTATCAATGTTTTGATCACTATTATTTTTAAACATTTATTTGTTTATATTTATTTTTGGTCCACATGTGGCTGCACTCTGGAATTACTCCTGACACTGTGCTCAAAAATCGCTCCTGGGGCCTTTGGGGGACCGTATTGGGATGACAGGAATTGAACATGGGTCCGTCCCTGGTAGGCCAAATGCAAGTCAGATGCCCTATCGCTGCGGCAGCTCCTGATGTTTATGCTTGAAGCTCATGTGATTTCTTATATCTGGGTTTATAGTTTTTATACATTTGAAGGTTTTTGTTTTTATTTTAATTTATATTTTTGTATTAGTTATTGCTGTGCAACAAATGATTAAAAACCCAGTCCCAGGAGCCAAAGAGATAGATAGTACAGGAGGCAAGGTAGATTGTTTGCATGCAGATGAGCTTGTTTGAATCCCTGTCACACATAAGTATTACCAGTACCCCTGAGCACTACTAGCTGTGACCTCAAAACAAAAACAAGAAACAAAATCCAGCAGTTGAGACCAGTAGATAATAAACCTAATTATATCTTATTTCTGTTTATCAGAACCATGGGCTCAGCTTAACCAGATGGTCTAATTTGGGCTGTTTATGAAATTGTAATAAAGGTGTTGGCTGGGGTAAATCTACGCCTGCCCAGTGGTTCCTGAATCTGAGAAACTCAGGGTAACAGCAGCTGAGGACAGAATCGGCATTCTGGAAGATGAGATGCAGAAAAACTAAACACAGCAGAAGAAATTGTAAAAGAACCTTAAGACAAATGATCAGGCAATGGAAAAGTACTCAAGGAATGTGAACAAATGAAAATAGAAGTCTTTGATAAACTCAACAGAAATAATATAAGGATCATTGGAATCCTAGAGGCCCAGGTAGGAGATCTCCAGGAAGAATTAACTGTCAAAGACATCATCAAAGAGACACTCCCAGAGTTAAAGACTATATGCAATCAAATCCTGCATTCCCGAATAGTACCAGTTAAAAAAGACCCAAAGAAAAACACCCCAAGAAACATCCTCGTTACAATGACAAATCCCACAGATAGAGATAGAATACTGAAAGCAGCAAGATCAAAAGGGGAAATTACATTCAAAGGAGCATCCATAAGACTTACAGCAGACATATCACAAGAAACTCTGAAGGCCAGAAGACAGTGGTTGGATATTGTGACAAGACTGAATGAAATGAATACCTCACCGAGAATACTGCACCCTGCCTGACTCACATTCAGGTTTGAAGGAAAGATACATAGCTTCATGGATAAGCAACAGCTCAGAAACTTCACAGATGATAAACCAGCCTTAAAGGAAAAACTGACAGTCTGCTCTAAGACAAGAGATACCATCAAACACAGCAAGCCTATCTACAAAGATGACATTAAATCCTATGACAATCATCTCCCTCAATGTCAATGGACTAAATTCACCAATTAAAAGACAGAGTGGCAAAATGGGTCAAAAAGATAAATCCAACCTTCTGCTGCCTAAAAGAAACACACCTAAATAATCAGAACAAACAGAGACTCAAAATCAAAGGCTGGAGGAAAATCATCCGAGCAAACAATACCCTCAAAAAAGCTGGGGTGGCCATATTAATATCTGATGACACCTACACTCAGAAAAGTTGTTAGGGACAAGATGGACATTATGTACTAATCAAGGGATATGTGTAACAGGAAGAAATCAGACTATTAAACATATATGTACCCAATGAGAAACCAGCAAATTATCTAATACAATTACTGACAAATCTGAAAGAAGACATTAATAATAACACAATAATTGTAGAAGATCTCTAACGGCCCTGTCAACACTTGATAGGTCAAACAGACTGAAACCTAACAAAAAATACTAGCTCTGAAAAGTAATGGAAGAAAGAGGACTAGTAGATAAATTACGGACACTCCATCCCAAAAAACCTGGATACACATTCTTCTCCAATGTACATGGGTCATTGTCCAGGATAGACTACATGTTGATACATAAAACATACATTCATAATATCAAGAAGATAGAAATCTTGCAGGCTACCTTTGCTGACTACAAGACTCTAAAATTAGATGTGAACTACAAAGCCACACAGAAGAAAAACTTTAACACCTGGAAATTAAGCAGCCTACTACTGAACAACAAGTGGGTCTGAGATGAAATCAAAGACGAAATCAAAATTTTCCTGCAACAAATGCAATGATGACACAAACTTCCAGAATCTATGGGACACAGCAAAAGTGGTCCTGAGAGGAAAATTTATAGCTTTACAAGCACACATCAGAAAGTGAGAAGGAGCATACCTGAATTACTTAATGACACATTTCAAAAAATTAGAAAATGACCAACAAAAGGAACCAAAAATAGTAAATAACAAATCTGAAAGCAGAAATCAATAAGGTGGAAAACCAAAAAACTATCCAAAAGATCAACAAAAGCATAAGTTGGTTCTTTGAAAAAATAAGCAAGATTGATAGACCATTGGCGAAACTCAGGTAGAAAGAGAGAGAGAAACCTGATAACCCGTATTAGAATTGAAAAGGGGAGATCATGACAGATATTGCAGAGATACAAAGGGTAATCAGAGACTACTTTGAGAAACTTTATGCTACTAAACATGAGAACCTAGAAGAAATGGAAAAATTCTTACTTATATGCTTCCACGGTTAAGTGAAGAGGATGTAGCATATCTAAACTATTGAGGAAATTGAAACTGTAATCAAACATCTGCCCAAAAAGAAAAGCCCAGACCCAGATGGATTTACTAATGAATTCTTTCAAACCTTTCAAGAGGAGCTACTACCAATCCCAGCCAGGCTCTTCCATGAAATTGAAAAAACAGGAACACTCCCAAACAGATTTTATGAACCCAACATCACCTTGATACCAAAACCAGACATAGATGCTGTCAAAAAAAGAAAATTACAGACCAATATCCCTGATGAACGCAGATGCAAAGATCTTCAACAAAATCCTGGCAAATAGGATCCAATGCATCATCAAGAAGATCATACATTATTACCAAGTAGGTTTCATCCCAGGAATGCAAGGATGGTTTAACATCCATAAATCTATCAGCATCAAACACAACATCAACAGCAAGAAAAATGAAAATAACATGATAATATCAATAGACACAGAGAAAGCATTTGATAAGGTCCAAAACTCATTCTTATAAAAAAAAACTCTCAGCAAGATGGGAATGAAAGGAACCTTTCTCAATCTAGTTAAAGCTATCTACCACAAGCCAATGTCAAATATTATCCTTAATGGAGAAAAACTAAAAGCCTTTCCTCTAAATTCTGGTACAAGACAAGGCTCTCCTCTCTCACCACTCTTCTTCAACATAGTACTGGAAGTTCTTGCTATAGCGATCAGGCAGGAAAAAGATATCAAAAGAATACAGATAGGAAAGGAAGAAGTCAAGCTCTCACTGTTTGCAGATGACCTGATACTCTACTTAGAAAACCCTAAAGATAAAGACTCTACCAAAAAGCTCCTAGAAACAATAGACTCCTATAGCAAAGTGGCAGGCTACAAAATTCACACACAGAAATCAATATCCTTTTTATACACCAATAATGATAGGGAAGAGATGGACGTCAAGAAGGCAATCCCATTCACATTAGTGCCACACAAACTCAAATATCTTGGAGACAACTTGACTAAAGGTATGAAGGACCTATACAAAGAAAACTATAAAGCCCTGCTCCAAGAAATAAGAGAGGACATACAGAAATGGAAACACATACCCTGTTCATGGATTGGCAGGATTAACATCATTAAAATGCCAACCCTCCCCAAAGTATTGTACAGATTTAATGCTATCCCTCTAAATATACCCATGACATTCTTCAAAGAAGTGAATCAAACACTTATGAAGTTCATCTGGAACAATAAACACTTGAATAGCTAAAGCACTCCTAAGGAAAAGGAAAATGTGAGGCATTGCTTTCCCCAACTTTAAACTGTACTACAAAGCAATAGTTAATAAAACAGCATGGTATTGGAATAAAGACAGATCCTCAGATCAGTGGAATAGTCTTGAGTTCTCAGATATTGTCCCCCAGACATACAATTACCTAATTTTTGACAAAGGAGCAAGAAATCCTAAGTGGAGCAGGGAAAGGCTCTTCAACAAGTGGTGCTGGCAGGACTGGTTAGCCACTTGCAAAAAAGCAAGCATAGACTCCCAGTAAACATCATGTATGAAGGTAAAATCCAAATGGATTAAAGTCCTTGATATCAGACCTGATATCATAAGGTATATAGAACAACACGTAGGTAAAACACTCCTTGACATTGAGACTAAAGGCATCTTCAGGGAGGAAACTGCACTTTCCAAACAAGTGGAAGCAGAGATAAACAGATGGGAATACATTAAGCTGAGAAGCTTCTGCACCTCAAAGGAAATAGTGCACAGGACATAAGAGCCACCCACCATGTGGGATCAAAACTATTCACCCAATACTAATATACAAAATATACAGGGCACTGACAGAACTTTACAAGAAAAAAACATCTAATCCCATCAAAAAATGGGGAGAAGAAATGAACAGATGCTTTGATAAAAAAAGAAACACAAATGGCCAAAAGTCACATGAAAAAATGCTCCTCATCACTAATCATTAGGGAGATGCAAATCAAAGCAAGGATGAGATACCATCTCACACCACAGAGATTGGCACATATCACAAAGAATGAGAACAATCAGTGCTGGCGGGGATGTGGAGAGAAAGGAACTTTTATCCACTGCTGGTGGGAATGCCATGTAGTCCAATCTCTATGGAAAGTGATATGGAGAGTCCTCCAAGAACTGGACATTCAGCTCCCAATCGATCTAATTAATCCACTCCTAGGGATATACCCTAGGAAAAAAATAATACAATACAAAAGCCCCTTCCTCACACCTATATTTATTGCAGCACTATTCACAATAGCCAGGCTCTGGAAACAACCAAGATGCCCTTCAACAGACAAATCACTAAAACAACTGTGGCACATATACTCAATGGAATATTATGCAGTTGTCAGGAGAAATGAAGTCATGAAATTGTCTTATACATGGACGTACATGGAATCTATCATGCTGAGTGAAATAAGTCAGTGGAAGAGAGAGAGACACAGAATAGTCTCACTCATCTATGAGTTTTAAGAAAAATGAAAGTCATTTTTTCAACAATCCTCAGAGATGAGAGGAGGGCTGGATCTTCCAGGTCACCACAATGAGTGGTGAGTACAGTTATAGAAATAACTATACTGAGAACTACCATAATCATGTGAATGAATGAGGGAACTGGAAAGCCTATCTAGAGTACATGTGGGGGTGAGGTGGATGGAGGGAGATTTGGGACATTGGTGGTGGGAATGTTGCACTGGTGAAGGGGAGTGTTCTTTACATTACTGAAACCTAGTCACAATCATATTTGTAATCAAGATGTTTAAATAAAGAAAAAAAGTTTAAAAATAAAGGTGTTGTCTGGAAATTACTCCAAAGTGCAGAAAGGCTGATACCAAGCTCATTCACATTGTTAGCAACCTCAGGTCCTTTAAAAGAAAACATCTCTACAAAACTGCCTCATTACCTGAATTCTATAGAGTGTTTGAGTCTCCGAGAAAAGATCCAATAGGTGGTGGACTAGAGAAGCACCCAAAACAGAAGCCAGAATCTTTAAGTACTCTAATTCTGGAAACAATATCCCATCACCTCTAACATATTTTATTTATTAGAAGTAAGTCATTACCTAATTGATTTGCATTTCCCTGATGATTAGTGATGTGGAATATTTTTTCATGTGCCTTTTGGCTATTTGTATTTCTTAGTTGAGGAAGTGTCTGTTCATTTTTTCTCCCCATTTTTTGATGGGGTTAGATTTTTTTTTCTTGTTCAGTTCTGTCAGTACATTGTATATTTTGGATATTAGGCCTTTATCTGATGGGTATTGAGTGAATAGTTTCTCCCATTCTGTGGGTGGCTTTCTAGGCACTATTTCCTTTGAGGTGCAGAAGCTTCTCAGCTTAGTATATACCATCTGTTTATCTCGCTTCCACTTGTTTGAGAATGCTGTTTTCTTCTTGAAAATGCCTTTAGTCTGGGGCCAGAGCGATAGCACAGGGGTATGGCATTTACCTTGCGTGCAAAAGGTCAGTGGTTCAAATCCTGGTATGCTATTTGGTCCACTGAGCCTGCCAGGAGCAATTTCTGAGCATAGAGGCAAGAGTAACCCCTGAGTGCTGCCGGGTGTGACCCAAAAACAAAACAAAAAGAACAATGCTTTTAGTCTAATGTCATGGAATGTTTTACCTACATGCTGTTCTATATACCTTATGGTTTTAGGTTTTAGGCCTGATATCAAAGTCCTAAATCCATTTGGATTTGACCTTTGTGCATGGTGTTAGATGGGGGGGGGAGGGTCTGAGTTTGCTTTATTGCAAGTGGCTAACCAGTTGTGCCAACACCACTTGTTGAAGAAGCCTTCTTTGCTCCATTTTGGATTTCTTGCCCCTTTATCAAAAATTAATTAATTGTATGTGTGGGGGGACATTCTTGGAATACTCAAGTCTATTTCACTGATCTGAGGATCTGTCTTTATTCCAATATCGTGCTGTTTTAATAACTATTGCTTTGTAATACAATTTAAAATTGGGGAAAGTAATGCCTCCCACATTCCTTTTCCCAAGGATTGCTTTAGATATTCGTGGGTATTTATTGTTCCAAATGAATTTCAGGACTGTTTAATCCACTTCTTTGAAGAATGTCACTGGTATCTTTAGAGGGATGACATTAAATATGCACAATGCTTTAGGAAGTATTGCCATTTTAATCATATTAATCCTGCCAATCATGAGCAGGGTATGTGTCTGAATTTTCTTGTGTCCTCTCTTAATTTTTTGAAGCAGACTTTTATAGTTTTCTTTGAATAGGTCTTTCATATCTTTAGTTAAGTTGACTCCAAGATATTTGAGTTTGGTACCATCTCATGCCACAGAGACTGGCACATATCACATAGAACAAGAACTATAGCCTTTATGGAAAACACTATGGAGAGTCCTAAAAAAATGAAATTGAGATCCCATATGATCTAGATATATCACTCTTAGGGATATATCCTAGGAACACAAAAATACAATTCAAAAATCCCTTCCTCACACCTCTATTCATTGTAGTGCTATTTACAATAGCCAGTTTCTGGAAACAACCAATATACCCTTCAACAGATGATTAAAAAAACGGTGGTACATATACACAATATAATATTATGCAGCTGTCAGAAGAGATGGAGTCATGAAATTTTTCTATACATGAATATACATGGAATCTATTATGCTGAATGAAATAAGTCAGAGGAAGAGAGATAAACACAAAATTGTCTCACTTATCTATGTGTTTTAATAAAAAGTATAGACATTATTGGAATAATGCCCAGAGACAAAAGATATGAGGGCCGGAAGGACGAGCTCACAATATGAAGCTCACCAAAAGGAGTGGTGAGTGCAGTTTAGGGAAATAACTACACTAACAACTATTACGACAATCTTAATGAGTGAGAGAAGTAGAATGTCTGTCTTGTTTACAGGGAGGGGGTGGGAAGGAGAGGGAGGCATTGGTGGTAGGAAGTTGCACTGGTGAAGGGGACTGTTCTGTTTAAGACTGAAACCCAACATAATCATGCTTTTAATCATGGTGCTTAAATAAAGATTTTATATATAAAAAATAAAAGAAGTTATTCATTAAATTTATTCCACGCTCAGGAGGGGATTAAGGAAGAGCAAGAATAATAGGCAAGTATCATTAGGGGATTGTCTGAGAGGTTGCCAGATTTGCTTTTCAGATGTGAACTACAGTTATTTAGTAGAGTGCTTGAAGGTGGCACAGCTCAATAATGCTGCTTGTATTTTTTTTTTTTGTGGGGGTGTGTTATTTTTTATGTCATACCCAGTGGTGCTTAGGGCTTGCTCCAGAAATTGCTCCTGGTAGATTTCACAAGATTATCTGGGATGCTCCGTGTTAGCTCTGTGCAAGCAAGCACCATACTGTACTTATTGCTTCAGTCCTCTGTGTTTATTCTTTTGTTGTTGTTGTTGGGTCTTTTTGTTTGTTTTTGGGCCACTCCCGGCAGTGCTCAGGGGTTATTCCTGGCTATCTGCTCAGAAATCGCTCCTGGCAGGCACGAGGGACCATGGGGCACCGGGATTCGAACCAACCACCTTAGGTTCTGGATCGGCTGCTTGCAAGTCAAACATCGCTGTGTTATCTCTCCAGGCCCATATTCTTTTAATTTAATCTTTACTCTCTGCTTTGTTCTAGATAATTTCTTTTGCCATATCTTCAAGCTTATTAATATTTTTAAATGTATAATTAGTTATCAAATAATTTGATTATTTTTTCAGCATATTGTACTTATTTCCAATAGCCCAATTTAGGTTTATTTTATGTCCTACTTTTGTAATACCTGGACTAGATTTATGATAATCATTTTTTATGACCTAAGTTTTTACTAATACCTAGGTTAATTAGATTCCATTTTAGGTGATTGCTTTCCTTCCTCATGTTTTACTGAGTTTGCTACTTTTTAAAATTTAGATGTAGTCTGAAGTTTGTTCATCTTGAATGTTGAATTCTTTTGCATTTTATATGCATTTTTAGCTTTTTTTTAGAAATACTTTTCCTAAAAATAAATCTTGGAAAGAGTTTAATTCCTTTGACTATGCATTTAAGATTTGTTAAGTGTTTAATAATGAGTGCTAATTTTTACTCTTTACAGAGGCAAGATCCATCCTGTTCATCTTATCTAGTTATTCATGAATTCAGGCAGCACTCAGAATATAATGGAAAAATAGAATTTTTTTTTTGTCTTATAAATAGGAGAAGTACGTGGACATTCACCATTTGGTGGTTATTTCACTGACTTCCAATAGCTTATCACATATCTATACTCATCAACAAAGTTTTGATAGCAAAAATCAATTCTTCTTTGTATTTTCTATCAGTGACTTTCTGTCTCTCTTTTTCCTTGCCTTTGCTTCTCTCCCTTTCTCACCCATCTAGTGTTCTGTTTTGAAAATTCTACCTTGGTGTTAGTAGCTTCTTTGTGTTTCCTTCTTTGCATAAAATCTGTACATTATTTTAAAGCCATGTCATGACATCATTGTAGAGATTTTTTTCTATGTCATACTCATCAACTATTCTCTAGTACCTGACATCTTGGATACTAGTATTTTACATATTTGTATCTATTTATATGGGGTTTTACTTTCTTAAAGAGGTGTGCAATTCTAGTTCTTGACACTCCATCCTGAAGTCAACATCTGGTCTCCAGGAACAATTCTAGTGAATGTGGGAAAATTTGCTAAAATGACATAACAAATATTGGTTTTTTCGTTTCTTTCTAGGCTAGGAACAAACAGTAAAGTGCATGGGGATGGGTTAAGCAAGAAAGATACATTTTATGTCTATTTAGAAGCTGCTTTTCTGAACCTGCCCATATATGACTTCTCAAAAACTCACCCCCCCTTGAGTTTTTGTCACAGGCTCTCAACCCATGTCTTTGGATAGATGATCAGATATTTCACTTGGAACCTAGATAAATTAAGACCTAACTCTGCTTTCTTTGTTCATGTGTATAAGGTTAAATTAAGTAACTGATTCATCTCTAACAGTTTTACCAGACTGTCTGGTGCTGCTCACCAATAGCCATTAATATGTCAGTGGCATCTCTGTATAAATGCTCTCTTCTGCCTGTGAAAAGAATACTGATAAGTTGGATTCTACCAGAATTTAATTAGCTTTCCCTCTCTTCATCTTATTTTTTAATGTAATTTTGTTCATGTGATTTTCAATAGTGATTTATAGCTGCTGTATCCTTTTACCTTTTCTTTAACTAGCTAACTTCTTTTTTGAGGTTAAAGTGCAGTAAGTGCTGTCTTGTCCCTAATTCTTATTCTTTTCCATTTCCTGTTATAATATGTTTAATCTCCTGTTTTTAATCACACTTAACTGCACCTCTCTCTCAGGCTGACTTAGTGCACTCTTACTGTCAGACTTCACAAAGCACATGTTTCCTGGAAAGGCTGCTCTTCATTAGCCGGGAAGGACAGGAAATACTCATGTCAGTGCTCTGAGAACCATGGTCTCCGATGAATGGAGGAAGAGAGTTGATGAACCCAGTGGGTTCATCATAGACTTCAGTCAGGGCCAGGACAGTATCATTTCAGAACAGCTTGGATATTTTTGAAGGAAGGGAAAGAACCTTGATAAGCACACTTGATTAAATATTTCTTCTGCCCTGGAATTTGTTATGAAACCTGACATGCATTGTTAGCAATACACAGCTTTCTCCCAATCTACAGAGACAAGTGCCAAATAATTACCAGAAAATAATGCTGCCTATTAGTGAGAACTAACATTCTTCCCAGTGGAGGAAGCCTGGGAGCCTTCTCCAGTTTCAGGGCGAGTCACTAAAGCAGTAGTGGGGAGTAGATGCAACAGCCCCAAAGCATCAGGAAACTCTTGATGGCTCTGAAAATCAGAATGACCCAGGTCAATAGCAAAAGTTCCCTCTGATAAACATTCCATTTAGATCCCAATCTTTCGACTTTAGGGCTGTGTGGACTTGCATTATTCAAATTCTCTGTGTCTCAATTTTGCCCTGTCTAAAAATGGAGACATACAAGTTTCCACATCTTTTTTTTTGTTTGTTTGTTTTTGGGCCACACCCGGTGACACTCAGGGGTTCCTCCTGGCTATGCGCTCAGAAGTCGCTCCTGGCTTGGGGGACCATATGGGACACCGGGGGATCAAAGGCAGGCAAGACAAGGCAGGCACCTTACCTCCACCGCCCAGTCCCAAGTATCCACATCTTAAGGCTGATGTCCTGTGACAGCTCAGCTTAAATGAATCAGTACGTGGAATCACTTAGCCTAGTGCCTGATATATACTGGGTTTTGCAATTATATGTTATATATTTGATCAATATATGTATTGAGCAGTTTAAGCAGAAGTCAAAACTGTGTTCTTTTGTCTGACAGCACATAGGTTGTTACAATCAGTTATTCAATGCTACAAGTGGGCTTGATAGGGCAGCCTAACTTAATTTTTAATTGTTCTCATTTAAATTCATTTAAATCTATAATAGTACTCCATTTAGTTGCTGGAACAATTTTAATGTGTTTTAAACAATTTAGGTTTGTAATATTTCTGTCAAAAACTTAGTGTGCAGGTCAGGGAGTTGGTCAGAGGACCAGAATACATGACTTTACATGTTAGGATGGGAGACCAGCACTGCTCATGGTGGTCCCTGAGCACTCTAAGATGTGTTTCCCTTCCAAAATTTGGACTTCGAATACAAAGTACAAGAACAAAATAACTCACAAAATGTCTCACTGATATTTTTTAAACTACTGAGTACACATTGAAACAGTAATGTTTTAAATATGTTGGGTTAAAAAGACATATTATATGTACTTTCCCCTATTTCTTTTGACCTTTTAAGTGTGGCTTTGAAAACATTTTAAATTAAGTATGTGGCTCACATCACATTAGACAGAGCTGGATTGGATAATGAGATGTGCTTCTGCTTTACTAAGATTTCTGGACCTCATCCTAAGAGCTCAGGGAAGAAACAAGACTGAATTAACACACTAATATAACAACAAAGCAAAAAAAAAATTCCTCCCTCCTTCCTGCAAACAGCTGTGTGAGAAATGTACTGAGAGAAATAAGACTAGAACAATAGAGATCAATTGGTTGCACATGGTTCTAAAGAGACTGTGCAGTAGCTAAGGTGCTTGCCTTGCATGTGCCTGTTTTGGGTTCAATCCATGGACTATATGGTCACTCCATATGATCTGGATTCAATCCTTGGTATCCCATACGGCCTCTTACTAGGAGTCTCTCTAATCCCTGAGCACATCCAGGTATAGCCTCCAAACAAACCACAAACAAACAAAAATTGGATTCACAAATATGTAAAAGAAAATCTGGTCTGAATTGTGGCAAGCAATGTTAATAGAAGAAATAGTTGCACCGAATGGATAGAGACCCTCAGTAGAACTAGGAGGTACGGTAATCTAGACTGACTCTAGAGCTTATGGCTTGGGAACTGAAAATATTCTCTGAGACAGATCTAGAGGATAAGGAATACATGTAATTTTAGTCAAGCTAAGTGGCTTCACAAAACTACTTCTAATTCAATTTTGTTAGTCAGATTATAGAGGATCCCACAGTCATAATAGCTTTTAGAAACTTCTGGCTTGCTTAATATTCCCCAAATAAGCTCCTAAATTAAGCTGTGTTTCCTTTGGGGTGGTTCACAAGAGGTACTCTGGGGGTATAGAGGTAGGTTCCTTTTGTGGATTCTTAGCCAATAGGACAACAGTTCAATATGAGTGCTATCACTACAGGTGCCCAAGAATTTCTGGGGTGTCCAGGACTAAAATGTTCCTAAATTAAAACACATTAAAGAAAGTCCAGTGACTGTATCACTCTATCTCTCCTTTTATGTATTTATTTTATTTTTGTTTTGTTTTCTTGGGCCATGCTGGATTATACTCAGGAAATCTCTCTTGGAGAGGTTCAGGGGAACATATGGGATGCCAGGTATTGAACCCAGGTTGACAGCATGCAAAGAACCCTCCCACTTTACTATCTCTCTGTCCCTATCTTTCCTTTCAAATAATAAACAAATATAGACACCTATGTGACAATAATTCTAGTGCTGTTTGATAAGCATGGTTAGTTGGAATACTTTTTAAAATGAAAGTGAAAGAGAAGGTTCTCTTGAAGGAAAGCAAAGTAGTTCCCAGAAAAGAAACAACATAGGCTTAAAGACTAGACACACTTCTGCCAGATCTGAGTTCTGCATTTTCTGGTTCTAAGATAATTTCTTACTGTAAGAGTGACAATATTTGCAGAATAGAACCCTATTTCACTCTTACAGCATCAGTTTCTTAATATATATATAAATAGTCTGACTGACTGTAAAGAGCTGTTCTGCCCACAAACACAGTTGGCATATTTGCATATGGCCAGATCCACAGACTCACTCTATTCGAAGAGCAATGTAAAACCAAGCCATGAAAAATAATGGGTAGATGGACTGCTCAGTTGATCAGCTGGCAATCTTGGAAGAATAGGATAGGCCAAGTTCCCACCCTGCTGAAATCATTCCAGGTGTATCCATCATTCACAACTGCCACTTTGCCAATGCTACTGCTTAATCACTTATCTTTGCAGAGATATCAAACTAATCATACTCTAGGTATACTAGTGTTTGGGATGACACTACCAGGACTATTTGGGAGTGAGTGAGGGGACCTCCTTCCTGCTCATACTTTCAGAAGCTCTGGCAGCTATAATATGGTTTACAAAAACTACAATATAAGCCACAGAGTTGGTGAGTTCCTGGACCATAAAGACACATACGCTAATTTTTTTCAATACTGTCATTCCAGTAGGAACACATTAACTTAGACATCAACATGAATTCAAAGTCACCTAATGTTCAGAAACGAAACAAATAACAGAAAATAAACTAGTAACAAATTGTCAGCAAACCTTTGGACAATGACTTAATGACAATATTGTGAGATAAAAACTAATTTTCACAAATTTTCTAATGCGGTGTTTATAATTTCATGACTACTTACTTGTAAATTATATTTTGTGTCTGCAAAGTATATTTTATTTATAGTTCATAAAGAACAAAGAGTTGTTCTGCAGATGAGATTTCCTGTACATATAGTATCTGTCAGTTCATCTATACTCATTAAAGAAGTGTATTTATTATAATATTTTGGAATAAAATATCATTTTTGTGCCTGGAAACTAAGTGGGGTTCACATATCACTAAAGAAAGAAAAACTGTACAATTTTGTGGCCATGCCAATTATTTGCCTTCTGATTCCCCCCCCCTTTTTTTTTTTAATATTTTCAGGGCCCTGGAGAGGTAACTGTCACAAAAGATCTCCTAAGTCTTGATGCGATCCTATAGCCAAAACTACATAGGAGCTTCAATATTCTGGCTTTTTACCAGCACATCTCTAAGAAGTGGGTGTTGTGATCACTAACAACATCATCTTTGTTCATTTTCTTCTTTGCATATCCTTCTTTTCTATCTTCCAGGCTCTCAGGGGACAGGGGGAGAAATTGTAGAAACTCAAGATGTTCAAATGACCACAGGAGGGAACAGAGCCCCAACTAAGTTCTTGGATTACCCACACACTGATGGACTCAGGCAGGCTCTGCTAGAAATGGCTGCTGACTCTATTGTTAGTATTTTTTACTAAAAAGATCAAGATAACTATAAAGCCTGCCCTCGTTTCTCTGCTGAATGTTTAGTGGTCAAGTCTCCACATTGACTTTTTAATCACAGTTTAAACAAATATTTATGTAGAAAGTACAAAAAACCAAGCCAATTTCTTTTCTCTGTCTTCTAAAAACAATGCACTTCTTTTTCTCAAATATTGTGCAAGGAATTAATACTTAACTCATCAGCTGGACTGGAAAGGACAAGCTAAAGGAAGCTTTGAGAAGGCTAAGGTCAGCTGTGAGGTGGTGCTGATGGAATAGCCTAGAAATGGAAAACTTGTCCAGACAAGGGCATTTGGCATAACTGTTCCCAGAAAAACAAGGTCCTGAACTTTTCATCTATCCACCCAGTGTTTGCAATGTGGCTCCACTATCTTCCTATGTCAGATCTGGAAGATAAGATTATGGTCCCTAAGGATCTCATCATTTATCAAGATGGACAAAATTTATTCTTGAAGTAAATAGAAATTGACTCAGCACTTAACTGGGTGATATTGACTCTAAGTGGAAGAAGAGTTTCCAGAAAAGGTAATCAATGCCAGTTAATGTTGCTGTAAAGGGCTACATGAGGAAGATAGAGGGGGAACTGGACTGTGAAGAATAAGATCTTTTAAATAAGAGCAGGAGAAAAAGAATGAAATTAGAACGTGTTGATGGATCTGTGTGTTTAAGGGAGAGTAGGAGAAAGACACTCAGGCTGGGAGGTGCTATTAAAAAAGGAACATGCAATGGAGACATATTTAACCTCACATCTTATTTCATCCAGTCTTCTGCTCAGTTTCTCTCTTGTTGCTCAGTTTCCCTCTTGTCATAAACCCTATTTGCAATTACATTTTTTCCAGTTTTTGGGTCCCACCCAGTAGTATTCAGGGGTTATTCCTGGCTCTTAACCCAGTGATTACTACTGGTGGACTTGGGAGACCAGATGGGATGCCAAACCTGGGTTGACCACATGCAAAGTAAGTGCCCTACCTGCTTTACTATTTCTCTGGATCTTTTAATGGAATATTTTTCTTTACTTTTTCTCATCATTCATACAAATATAGGGACACAGCATAGTTTCTAAGATTTCACATATTGAACCCAGGAGCCAAACAAAAATAAGATTTGTGAATTCCTTGCCCAAGGCAGGTGGCATACCCAAGTATACTATGTTGGTGTAGAAATTGAATCGATTTCCAGCAAAGAATTTCATGATTGTCATTTGGCACTTTTTTTTTTTTTTTTTTTTTTTTTTTTTTTTTTTTTTTTTTTTTTTTTTTTTTTTTTTTTTAGTAAAAGGCGAAAGATTTATGCCATCTGAAGAGAAACCAGAGTATTGTTATTTGGTACTTTAACAGAGAAGATGTGGGGCTAACAATGGCAAAAGAGTCTTTGAAAGAAACAGGCTCCCTGAAGTTGTAGGGTACACTAAATGACTAGCATTAAAAAAAATCTCATTTAGGGTCACAGAGATATTATAGAGTGTTAGGTGCATGCCTCTCACACAACCATCTAGGGTTAAATCTCTGTCACCACATATAGCCCTCAGAGCACTGCCAGGAATAATTCCTGAGCACAGAGCTAGGAGTAAACCCTGAACACTTTCAGGTGAAACCACAATAGCCTCCCCTCCCCATATGCATAATCGTAGATCTCACTTTGTCTCTTTCCTGAGCCATTTTTTTCTTTTACTTTTTGTTGACTTTCCCAGAGGATTTATTTCCAAAGAGAATGCCACATTTGGGTCATAAACATTCATAGACAGAGAGAGGTTTGAAAACATTGCTCTGGATCGGGGGGGGGGGTCTTCCCCCACTCTATCACCATGCCCTTCCTACACACTCTCTTGTTACTTACTGTAATCTATTCCATTTGATTTTCCCTTGAAGTGTGTGCAAGCAGAACTTCATTCCTTTAGGCAAGAAGGAAAGCCACTTTTTCTCTCTGATGTCCCCAGGATCTGAGGGGGGCTGTCTCTTAGTATGATCATAACAGAAAGGAGTATGACTAGCAAGGTGACTGTGGTTAGGGTGGAGAGCAATCACAAATATCAACATATTGAGAGAAAAACAACTGGTGGAGAAATGCTGGCGTCTGAGGGTTGGCTACATAGGGAGGCACAAATAGCAGCAGAAATGCACTCTGAGTTGGCATTTCCCCAAGAGCAGCTTGAAGAGAAATAGAGGAAGGATGCCTGGGTTATAGACAGGCATAGCACTGCCTTCATCCAACCTGAGGCCCATTGTGGACTCAGCAGAGACTTTCTTTCAATCTTTCTCAGGTACCATCAGGTTGCTTGGGCTTCTTCCCACTTCTCAAAGAGCATTTTTTCTGGTCTCCAAGTCAGTCTTCAGAGCCAGGAATCTTTTCAGCTCAGTTTAAAATTCCAGATGCCTCTCTCATTGGGGACAAAGTGGCCACATTGTTCTCATTATCTTGGCACTAGAGTCACCTCTAGCACCAGCCAGTCTGGGGATCAGAGCTACAAAACCAAGCTGAGTAAGCAATTCATTCTTTCTTTTGCTCCTTTACAAGTGAAATAGAAATAAGGCTTCCTTCTGACTTGGAGACCTTATAGATGGCTATGGATAACTAAACTTCTTTCATCTTTACTCACTGCCTTAGGCAGCACCTCCATTCACAAATCTAAGACCCAAAGGCAGGAAGTTTTCTCTGTTGTATCTTTTCTTTATAATGAATTAATGAATGAGTCTGAACTCAGGCATACTTAGTTCCTGCAAAAGATCCCACACTGCAATCAGTGTGACGTGTTCATTCTTCTTAGTAATTTTTATTCACTTAAGAGAATAAGAAAAATCCCAGGAGGCCTTCAGGATATGTAAATTGAATGTACAGGAATGCAAATTGAAATCAACATCATCAGGAGCAGCTGTAGTAGTCTGGCATCTACAAAGCCTTTGAGAAGGATTTGAGGCAGGTATTGTCTTTGTTTGGGGGGGGTTATTGATTATTTTTTCCTTTTTAATTAAAACTTTTTATTTGGGGCCCGGGAAATAGCATGGAGGTAAGGTGTTTGCCTTTCATGCAAAAGGTCATCGGTTCAAATCCCGGTGCCCCATATGGTCCCCCGTGCCTGCCAGGAGCAATTTCTGAGCATGGAGCCAGGAGTAACCCCTGAGCACTGCCAGGTGTGACCCAAAAACCAAAAAAAAAAAAAAAACAAAACAAAACAAAACAACTTTTTATTTAAGTGATTTACAAAGTTATTCATAGTTAAGTTTTAGACATACAATGTTTTAGCACCAATCCCACCTACCTCCACCAATGTTTCCAGAGTTCATTCTATAAAGTCCCCAGTCCCCTACCCCAACCTTCCATCGTAATAGGCACCTTTTTAAGTTTGCTTGTTAAAGTCTGGGTCTCATGATTTCTTGTTGACTCCATGGTTTGGATATTTAGTTCTTTTTTTTTTTTTTCTGTTTTTTTCAGTGACACTCAGGGCTTACTCCTGGCTATGCGCTCAGAAGCCGCTCCTGGGCCGGGCGGTGGCGCTGAAGGTAAGGTGCCTGCCTTACCACGCTAGCCTTGGACGGACCTTGGTTCGATCCCCCGTGACCCATATGGTCCCCCAGGCCAGCCAGGGGCGACTTCTGAGCGCATAGCCAGGAGTAACCCCTGAGCGTCACTGAGTGTGGCCCAAAAACAAACAAAAAAA